>JAAAKQ030493323.1:0-21164 GCA_010016005.3 Zanna intricata
TCCGTTTACCTTCTTCATCACTAGCATTCTTATACTTTCTACGTTCATCCATCAGCTGAAATATATCCTCTGATATCAGATTTCAATCACAAGGATTGAAAAAAAACACAACGGAATATCAATGGATTGTTTTCCTTTTGTAGATGACCTAGCGATCTTTGATGACAAAAAATAATCTAAATTTTGAATTAAATTTTCGGAAAGAATTGAGAGTTCAGATTTCATTTTAAAAAACGGGACTAAAAATATATCCAACCGAAATATAAACAAAATTCTGAAAGATTAAAATAGTCGACTTTTTTTGAGATTTCTATAAAGCCTGAGAATTTTGTATTATTTATCAGTATTATTTTCACAGTCATGAGGGTACCGAGCACTCTAGGGATCCAAGGGACGCAGCCCTCTGGCTAAACAAGAATTCTGCTGTCCTGTAATAAGCCTCATGGTCTCGGAGAGCCCCTCGCTCGGGTGCGGTGTCTAGACCACTAGTATATGTATATATAAACATATAGCATAATTATTCGTAAAATAGTTTCATTTAAAATTTAAATATGTAGTCGTGTGTGAAAAATGCCATGCCTGACCGGGATTCGAACCCAGGACCTCCGGATTAAAGGCGCGTCCTGGCCTTACCACTCGCGCCACGGAGGCCGGCGAGAAAATTAAATAGGCCGGTCGATCTATTAAATTACATACACAAGTTTTTTTTTTAAATTATAAGTGCAGAAAATTTTATTTCATTAATAACGTTTGATATTTTTTTCATTTTTTACAAATGTTTTATTGTTATTTAATTATTATTTATCATAACCATTTTTTTTTTAATTAGAGGTTAGTAATTAAAAAAAAAAAATAATTTAAAAATAGTGATTTATCAATATTTCTAAATTACAAAAAAAAGTTAAAAAAAATAAAAGGAGATAAAGTCCGATTCGAACTTATATGGGGATGTGCCCTCCCCATATAAGATCCAAATATTTCATTGATTAAAATTTTATTGGGCTGTAACTCTGGAACCAATGAAAATAAGTACCACTTATGATATATCATTGAAAAGCACTAAATGAGGGCTTATTTTTGCAGTTAAGAAAAAGTAAAAAATCTAAATGTTTTGGGATTTTGGGCTCTTTTGGACACTTGGTTCAGTCGATTGCAAAAAAAAAAGGGGTAGATGCACAATTAGACAACAGTCCTTAATTCCAAAATTTCAGTATTTTTTGAGTCACGCGAGATACGTTCAGATGTCTCGCCGAAACTATTTAAAATGGATTTAGGGATGGTCAGAACGGATATTTCCATTGAAATCGGAAAACCGAAGTTTTTCGCCATCACAATACGTCTTTCATTTTTTTACAAGGAACTAAAAATCCATTTCTTGCAATACGAAATTCAGATATTTTAATACGGTTATAAAACATGAAACATTTACCTCGCAGAAACATTAACAATAAATAATCAAGGAAGATTACAGAAGATTTTGAAAAAGAAAGAGAAAAATATCAGGCTTGAAGCGTGAGGATAATAAAAATGTTTTAAGATCAAAAGAGGAAATTTATATAACAAAATTAAAAATATAAACGACACAATTCAAAAACGGAAAATAATATTTTTAAGTCTTCTTTTTAACCTTCTGTGATTATCTCAAAAGTAAAGAAATTGTCTTCTAGAAATATTAAAGAATATCCAAAATAAGTCAATACTAGCTATAAGAATACTGCCTGTTCCAGAGTAAAAGAAGATAAAATTTTAGACCGGGAAATTTTTAGGAAAAAATGCATGAATTTAAAAGATTTAAAGTGGCACAAGACGTAAGAAGATCACAAACGAATGAGAACCACAAGACAACAGTATTACACAACGGAGAGAATGATGATAACTGAGATTTGGCAGAAAAGTAAAGCTTCAATAGATAAATAAGATTTTATCACGCTTCCAGATTTGGGAAAGAGAATTGTAAAGAAAAAGAATAGAAAATGAATGCTAGATTGACACCTTTAGGTAAGTGTAGTAGGATAAACGAATATGGTTATGTGGTCAATGTGTTTCGAGTTAAACCCTGCAAAATAATAAGTTTATTGGTGTAGGATTTCTTTTTACTGCCTAGTTAGGTTAATATTTTTTTCTTTTTTTGTTGTTTTTGTGAATTTTTGATGTAGTGTATTATTTTTGACGTTCCCCTGCTTCTTACGTCCCCTGATAGTAGTAGTGCTTATATAAAAGTTTTCTTTCTTTTTCTTTGCACTGTCTTCGCAGTAGAGTAGATTATTCAGCTTCCCTGTTAGTTGGGGTTTTTTTGGGGAGGTTGGAATCGCTGTGTTACATCTATTCTATGCGTTGATAACATTGAAGATTAGATTAGATTAGTTCGTTCTTGTTACTGATAAGCAGTCGTCGAGTCAGTTGCAGTAAAGACCCCAGGCGAGTAGTTATTAGTTTTTCGAACATGTTAGTTGTAACATACTCATAAGTATAATTACTCATACGTCTTTATGTTAGTACGCAAGTTCCTTATTTATAAGTGTAAATTACAAATAATCAAGAAAATTATTCTATTCCATATTATACTATTATACCTTCATCGTCATCAACACATATATTACAGTTTACTACAATAAATAAACGTTCCTATCATGATCTGTCTTCATTTATTCAAAATGGCTAAGAGCTAATCTTTGAGGTATACATATTAGCTAATACATGAGGTCTACGTTGAGGTATACATATTGGTCCTCCGTGCAACCATACAACGTCTATCTACAAGAAACAACCTAAATCATCTTTACATATTTTTTGGTGTTATATTAAAGGGAAGATATGGAGATCATCCAAATAAAAAAAAAAAAAATTTATTATTATTATTGTAATTTGCGATTGGACCCTATTAGATCACACAAAAGTATCATTATTTAGGTTCTTGCGTTTCCATGCTGTCCTTTTTTCTCCGTGGGTTCTCTTCTTTCTTCCTTACACTAGTTTCCTGGTCTCTTCAGTAATTTATTTTCCAACTGCACTTCCCATTTCCCAATTTTTTGTCTTTATAATTTTCTGTCTAAAATTACGAACAAATTTATCTGAGTTTTGACTAGTTTTCTTTAACTTATTAGATCTGTAGGAGGGTTAATAACTTTTTTATTATTATTACTTAAAATCTGTGTTAAAATTAAAAAGAAACAAAATATTGCCGGCCTCCGTGACGTAAGTTTTAACGTCTCGTTCTTTCATCCGGAGGTCCGGGGTTTGAATCCAGGTCAGGAATGGCATTTTCATATGTTACAAAAATTTTTATTCGTTTTATCCTTTAAAGTAATACCTATCGTCCCGGAGGTATAGCAATAATTTCACATTCATAAATATAATTAAAAGGATAAATTGGCACTTAATTTTTTATTTTAAATATCGGTTTAAATGATTTATGCTTATTGAAGTTTAAAAATGATATAACAGTCAATTTTTGCATCTTAAAAATTAATTTGATTTTTTAAGGGAGCTCCAAGAAACGATATTGAACTATGGAAGCGAAAAAATATATTTATCCTAACAAAACTCATTGTTTTCCATCTGTAACTCTTATTGTGCATCACCCTGTTTTTGTTCTATAAATATATAACGAAATATTTCATGTTCTGAAAGCAATAATTTTAATTGTAATTATATACGAGTAATTATAGTTTTAATAGTAATTACGATGTAATTATAATTGTAATAGTAATTATATACTCGTATGCTTTATATTTAATAAGCGTTTATTTTCTTAAGATTTTTTTCATTCTACCTTACTATACGACATTTGTATATGAATCTGCGAGTGCGTCCTCCTTCAGCTTAGCACCGGAATGTACCGATCACTAGCGAAAAATCCCGATTCGTTAGTGCATATCTCGTGGTGGTCATGTGTATACTTGTTATATTATTATATATCGATATAACGTATATATATATATCGATGTATATACATCGAAGTTTTGGGAAAATTTTGTCCTTTTTAACCAGATACAAATTTCGGAAGAAAATCGCAATATTTCGAAAACGGGTCGGTCATAGGGATCTAAAAAGTTTTTTCGACTCCTCAGGACGATACCTCATCCGATCTCAATGTACCCTTCAGATATTTTCAAGTACCCACAGGGGCCGGTCAAAAATTGCGGAAGGGGTGTAATGAGGTTCCACAGTAATATCTCGGCAACCGCTCGTCCGATTTTCACCAATTCAAATCGCGTAGGTATCAGTAGGTTGAGCGCTAATTGTTTACCGCATTTAATTTGCCAAATTGGACAATTGCTTTCAAATAAAGTATATGGACAGGGGAAGCAATTTTAGCGCTCAAATTAATAGTAAAATGAAGATTAAAGAAAAACTAACCGATATACATGGCATCTATAGACTTCGGAAAATGTATTAGATAACGTAGACTGGAATAAAATATTCAGCATTTTAAAAAATTTAGGGTTCAAGTACAAATATAGAAGAACACTTTCTAACATTTACAGGAACCAAAGTGCAACTGTAATAATCAAAGAACATACAAAAGAAGCGGTAGTAACAAAGGGAGTCCAACAAGGATGTTCCCTATCCCGATACTTTTTAATCTTTACATAGAACTATCAGTTAATTAAGTTAAAGAACAATTTAGAACTGGAGTAACAGTGCAAGGTGAAAAGATAAAGATGCTACGATTTTCTGATGATATAGTAATTGTAGCAGAGAGTAAAAAAGATGTAGGAGAAACTTTGACTAGTAAGGATGAAGTCCTACGCAACAGCCACCGCATGAAAATAAACAAGAACAAAACAAAAGTAATAAAATGTAGTAGAAATAATGTAGACGGACCACTGAATAAAAATAGGATGAGAAAATATTACTGAGGTAGAAGAATTTTATTATTTGGAAAGTAGAATTACTAAAGATAGACGAAACAGGAGCGATATAAAATGCCGAATAACACAGGTGAAACGAGCTTTCAGTTAGAAATATAATTTGCTTACATCAAAAATTAATTTAAATTTCAGGAAAACATTTCTAAAAGTATATGTTTGGAGCGTAGCTTTATATGGAAGTGAAACTTGTACGATCGGAGTACCTGAGAAGAAAAGATTAGAAGCTTTTGAAATGTGGTGTTACATAAGAATGTTAAAAATCAAATGGGTGGATAAAGTTACAAATGAAGAGGTTTTGCGGCAAATCGATGAAAAAAAAGAATGAATTTTGAAAAATATAGTTAAAAGAAGAGACAGATTTATAAGCCACATATTAAGGCATCCTGGAATAGTCGCTTTGATATTGAAGTGACAGGTAGATGGGAAAAATTGTGCAGGCAGGCAACGGTTGTAATATGTAAAACAAATTGTTAGGGATTTAGAACGTAGGAGGTATACTGAAATTAAACGACTGGCACTAGATAGGGAATCTTGGAGAACTGCATCAAACCAGTAAAATGACTGAAAACAAAAAAAAAATATTTTCAGTTGAATCTTGGACGATCGGAGTACATGAGAAAAAAGATTAGAAGCTTTTGGAATGTGGTGCTATTGAAGAATCTTAAAAATAAAATGGGTGGATGAAATGAAAGATGAATAGGTGTTGCGGCAAATTGATGAAGAAGAAAGCATTCTGAAAAATATGGTTAAAAGAAGAGAGACTTCCAGGCCATATATTAAGGGATCGTGGAGTAGACGCTTTGTTGTTGGAGGGACTTGTAGATAGGAAAAGTTGTGAAGACAGGCAACGTTTTAAATATGTAAAACAAATTTTTCGGATGTAGGATGCAGAGGATATACCAAAATGAAACAACTGACACTAGATAGGAAATCCTGAAGAAATTCTTCAAACCAGTCAAACGATTGAAAACAAAAAAAAATCACTTTACTTCAATAACATAAAATTTAAAGATTATAAACAACATTTCTTCTAATTGAATGGTACGCAAAGTGTATTTTACAATATTACATATATAAAGGTAATACACACATCTCTCTGCCAATCCCGTGGCTGAGTGAAGCCTTAGCGTCTAGGCCTTCTATCCAGAAGTTTCGAGATCGGATCCTCGTCATGCATGGACTTTTTCATCCACTAAAATTTTCCATGTCATAATTCCAAGCATATGCTTTCAAGGTTATATATGGAAATTATTCAGCAAAGCATTTAACTTCACAAAATTTGTCAAGTAAGTAAAACTTGTTATTTTTATTATATTAATTTACAACTTAATTTAAACCAAAAGCAATTTATTTAAAAATTGAATAAAACAAACCCGAGAATTGTAATTTTTAAGATAGAAAAAAAATTACATATGACGTACAATAACTGTAAAATTCCCAATAAACAAATAATTGTTTAGTCTATTTATTCCTCAGAAAGTCTATGCAAAACCAACAGAACAAGAAAATGAAGAAAAGTTAAAGAATTTTAATTTGTATTAAAAACCAAAACGGACTGAAAAGCATTAAAAAAAATATTGTATTACTATTTTAAACCGGAACAAGAATCATTTTAATAAAAATAACTAAAAACAAAACTGATACACACACTTATTTTGACTAATTTATAATAAATAACACTTTTGGTCTGATCTTTATACATTAATGCATTATATGTATCACATCAGGAATAGGTATCTATGCTTGCTTCACGAATTAAAAAAAAATCTGTTTCAAAATTTGGCTGGAGAGATAAAGAGAATTCACAATTCAGATGGCGTTAATGAAAATTATTTTAGTTGATAAATTATTTAAGTTTATTTATTTATATGTGAGATGTCTAAGTTTTTCGGCAATAACTCAGTAGTTCCACAGGGCTCAATTCTGGGACCGGTTTTATCACTAGTCTACACTGCTGATACACTTAATTCAGACAATGTTACTGTTAGTTGCGTGATATGCTGATGATATGGCAATATCGGCGGATGACTATAACTCGAATATTCGGATAAATTACAATTTGCACTAGATATTAGCGTTCGGCTACATAAATGAACTATAAAAGTAAATCTAACAAAGTCCAGCCACGTAACGTTCATAATGAAAAGAAAAGATTGCCATAAAGTTAATTTAAACGGTTTCAGATTATCTTATGTCAGTAAAGTACCTGCTTTTACCTTGATAGCCGTTTAACTTGGAGCGATCATGTAAGGGAGAAAGGGAAGTTGCTTGGCATTAAGTTTAAAAATACATACTGGGTATTGGGTAAATGATCTAATGATGTCAACTTTTTTTATTACAAGGCTTTCTTGGTGTCGGTTTGGACCTACGGATTTGAACTCTTGGGCACAACCAGTGACAAGAATACGGAGATCATTCAACGGTTTCAGTATAAAATACTATGGAACATAACGTAGGTACCGTGGTTCGCGAGGAATACTGAGATATACAGTTATGTTGGAATTCCTTATGTTCGAGAAGAGGTTGAACACCTAATTTCGAAATACCTGTCCATATTGGGGAATCATGTTAATCAATTAGCTTTGAATTTACTCGACAACAGTGAAGACGTTAGAAGGCTGAAAAGACACCATGCGCTTGATCTGCTTGACGGACCGTTTTGATGATCCGGTTTGTTGAGGGTAACAGTTTTTAAAATTATTTTTGTGTTATTTATGGTTTATTAAAACTTATAAATGTTAACGTTTACTATTTAACTATGATATATTGAAGTTGATGTTTAATTTATTGCTGTTCTACTTAAAATTGATGTTTTATTTATTTCTATTGTATTAATGTACCCAAGTCCATCAATTGTGTGAAGACATTTAACTATATTCAAAGTTACTATCAAATATTACGTTATTTCATAGTTACGTAGTATTTATCTTGTATTTATTCATATTTATTATTTTTGTAATGGTCGAGGATTATAACTGAATGATTCTATTTCAAATAATAGTCTGTCACACAACATTCTTGTAGCTTCAATATAGAAGAAATTCAGCAAAAAAAGAGAAAAGAAATATGTCCACTGGGTTGGTCTAGTGGTTAACTCGTAGTCGCAAATCAGTTGTTGTATAACAGATGATTTTTGAAGTCGAAGTTTTGAGGTTCAATTCCTGGTAAAGTTCAGTTGCCTTCATATGGGTTTGATTATGAAACAGTGGATACCGGTTTACTTTGGTGGCCTTTCACTGATGTTATCTCGACAATTCTGATACCACATCTTTTCCCCCCCCATTTTTTTAATGATAACAGTAATATAATAGTAATACAAGTATTTTACTTCAGTATTATTTCAATTTTTTTTATTTATTCTTGAAACTTGTAACACGATGCCTTACCGTAACTATAAGTGATACATGTTTCACTACTATTAATGAAAAACTCGATAAACAGTGCTTTGTGTGTGTGCGCGCGCGCGCGTGTGTGTGTGTTTCGATATTAGATCAAAATAATTGTGATTGTTTACAAGTATAATAATGTTCCCATAATGTTAACAAGTTTATTGTTTATAGTATATAACTGAATTAAATTATAGAAGTTTTATGCTGAAAATTTGATATAGAGAATATCTACCGTTAAAATTAACTCTACAGACTAACAATCTCTTTTTACTTTTCGTAGTAAGTCTGGCTAAGTCCAGCGCTATAGCTGTAGTCTATATTTCCCTGTAGAAGGGAAAATAATGTAATCGGTCCAATTTGGGCATATGCGGTTTTCGCAGTATCTTGATGTTTTGATACCTAAGGAACCCAAAAAATCAAAAAACCGAATGAAAATCTTCCAGATGTTCGTATGTACGTGTGATATTCGGTGTCTCATATATTATATCTTTAGAACTACTGGACCGATTTTGACCAAACTTTCTCAGGTTACTTCGGTAGAGAACCATTAATTATGCATTGATGCCATTAAATTCTCAACTTAAAAGGTCAAAGGGGTGAGGCTGTAGATCAAAGTCACCCTCAGTATCTCGAGATTTCACCTAATTAAGATATTATTTTTGGCACATTTATTTAACAGTTAAAAATAATATACTTGCAAAAAATTTGGTTTTCAATCGCACCCTTGCACCGAAAAATGCTCTAAACTCTTTGCCAAGTAGGTATATTGGGTCCATAGTACACCCTGTCCCAACAAGTAGCACTAGTCTAGCACGAATGAAATACAGTATGTGCTCACACTTTATTTAGGGTCGTTGAATTACATAAAAAATGTTACATTTAAATAACATTATAAATATTACTATGTTAGTATTGATTATAAATATCCATATATATATATATATATGGATATGTTACATATTATAACCTCTCCAATAACATTTTTTTTTTTTTTTTTTTGGCCGGCCTCCATAGCCGAGTGGTAGCGTCTCGGCCTTTCATCCGGAGGTCCCGGGTTCGAATCCCGTTCAGGCATGGCATTTTCACACACGCTACACATCATTCACCTTCATCCTCTGAAGTGATACTTGATTGTGGTTCTGGAGGTTAAAAAAAAAAACATTTTTTGTTTAAATTTAATTATTTTTAAAAATTATTAGGTAATTAGTATTCCTGATTATTAAATAATCACTTTCAAATCTCAAATAGTTATTACAAAATAAATAAAGTTTTTCTTTTTTTTAGGAAAAAAATGTTTGTTTTTAATTTCGACTAAGTTAAACTAGAAAAAAAAACGTAATGGATTTTTGATTTAATGGTGTAGTTTATAAAAGTCTGGTATTAAAGCAAAAGAAAGGAATTTTTCACGACATCAACGATACGTAAATGGAAGCGATTCTGTGGAAAGAGTTTAGAGGGTTGCTGTGTGTCGGTTATTGGGAAACGGGTTTTTCTTACATAAAATGACGCTCGCTCATAAACGCCGCTCCCTAACATTATCATCACCATCATCTCATCCATCATAATTCTGCTAATTTAATTTAATATTATTAAAAAAAAGAAAAAAAAAACAAGGTAGAGCTTTAAAAATGAATTTTCTTTGATGATAAGATACTGTAGAGATTAAGTTTTTACTAGTTGTATAAAAAAGTTTCCGACTTAAACATTAAAAAAATAATATATAATTTTTTTACTTTGTATGTATTAAAACTTTGTGCTCTCTAGGCCATAAAAAGTAAAATTAAATAAAATAATCGATGTAACTATTGAAGTATTAACAAAATAACTTTTATAAACTTAATCTCCTCAGATTTTCTTTTTTTAAGGAGACAAAAAAAAAACATTAAAAAATAAAATTAGGAAATTAAATTTTAATTTCGACAGCTAAGATATCAAAGAATATAATAGGAATAATTTAAATAGGTTTATGATGACATAATAAGCGAAAATTATACTTCCTACTTTCGCAGAATGCGAATGGTGTGAATTGTATACTGAAAACGTCAACTAATTAATAATACAAAAAAAAATTTATCGACTGATTGATTAAATGAGATATGAAAAATGTCTGTAGTTTTATTTCACATGTGAAAATCGGAATAGGTGTAATCGCAGGTATGAAACGGTCTTGTTACATTATCGTCATAAAATAGACCCTCTGTAATATCTTTATTTTTCAATTTACATTTCAATCAGGATTAAGGTAAATATATATATATATATATCTCTCTCTTGTGTATCTGTCTTCAGACAGGTGTCAGTGGACTTTCTCCAATTCACTCGGTCCTGAGCTTTCTCTTTATTTCTTCTCAGGACCCTTCATGTTCAATCCAGTCGGACTAGGGATACCTCAAGGGGTCTTTAATGCGGTGGATTCCCGTTGCCTTCCGCATCCTATGCCGTTGACCATTACAGGTTCATCCACCTCCAAAGGCGGATGGTTTTATATATATATATATGAGTAACTGACAATTTATATTAAAATTTATTTTTCTTTCTTTTATGAATAGCAAACACAACACAGTTAACATATAGATGAATTTGCTAGGTAAGGAGTGCTATATTTAATTTGTGTTCAAATAAACAACTTGGACAGAAAGACATCCAAAATCAGTCGTTTGTTTTGATTATTTTTTTCATATGAATGTCTTTATACATAAACATAAATGCATAAAAAAAAAGAAGGCGTGAAAAAATGTGGTGCATGCCAGGGACGAACTGTGGCGACGTGTCGGGCCAGGGAGACAGCCCAATTGCTGAGGATGCCCGATTCCGGGGCACATACAAGAATGTTCTGGATTGTGTTACTACTGGTGACGCCCTTTAAGGTGTAAGAGGATCTCGCATAGACTCTCAAGACCCATAGTTACCCTTAGAGAAACTGAAGTCTATATTAGGCCGACCTTCGTTCGCCAGTGGTAGCGTCTCGGCCTTTCATCCGGAGGTCAATTCATTCATCTCATCATCTGAAGATATACCTTAACGTGGTTCCTGAGGTTAAAAAAAAAGTGGATATTAGATTTGATTGGCATATGGTTAACTGAATCAAGAATAAAGGTGAATCAGAATAAGTTAATCCATGTATTATGTTTTTCAAGAACAGGTGACTGTTTCCGGGTCCACCTAGACGGCATTTTCCTCTGACAATCTGTCAGCGTACTGATACTTGGGATCCATCTTGATCGTCCTTTGATGTGCAAGTAGTACGTGAGAAAAAAACGTAAACAGTTAAACATGAAGTGTGAAAAAGCTTTATTGGTTGTTAGGCAGGAATTCATACTTGTCGCTGTCCAACAGACTTTTAACATACAAAGCAATTCGAAAACCGATTTGAGAATATTGCATATAGCTATCGGGTACCACAAGCAGGAGTAATACTAATATTGTACAACGTTTCCAAAATAACTTCCATTGGAGAGGCACTATGATTCGTACAGAACGAAGAAATTCACGACTACCTTGAATTACCCTACGTTCGCGAAGAGGTCAAACGGTTCTGTTCAGATTGATTGTTGATACCAGTTAGATAATCATGTAATTTTTATAGCAATTAATCTCCTACACAACAGCGAGGTGTTACGTTTCCCTTGAACTTGTTACGTTACCATTTGTTTGTATATAGTTTAATGATGTTATACATTGTTTGCTATTACTTTTTATTAGACCTTTATGAATCTCATACAAGTGGCCTTATTCAGTACGAGTATACTTAATACATTATATATATGTATGTAGTTTATTTATATCTTTATATATAACTAGGTATTATTGAGAGTATTCCTTGGAAACCCCTCATGCTTTTTGTAATACGATTTATTTGTAGATCCTCGGAACCGATCGCAAATAAACAAATTGTGAGACAATAAAATTATTTTGTTTTTATTGAAGTGAAAAAAGAAAAAAATTTGATGTGGACACCATATGATTCCTTGTACACCTATTAAATTATATACACACATTTTTTGCTTCACTTCATTTAAACTTAGTTCATTTGAAAGCGAGATACGATCGTCCAGTTCTTTAATAAAGTGAACAGTTACGCAATTGCATTGTGGTGGACACTAGACACTACAGATTACATCACATTTATTTTTGTGGTATCCGTATTACAATTTTATATTAGTTAATATATTAATTGTGTTTCATATCATTCAAATAGTTACGTAGTGTAAGTGAGAACGTATCGGATCCATAACCATGCTCACATCAGTTCGAATCCGACTTCATTTACATATATTTTTTTAACCTTATTTTTTTTAATTTAATACATTGATTTATTAATAATTATTAACCACGGTAAAATTTTTTAATTATAATGAAAAGTACATTAAATTTTATTTCACCAATACCTTTGATTTTTTCAAAATTTGTTATTTTATTGTTATTAAATTATCATTTATTGTAAACTTTTTTTTACAATCAGAGATTAATAATTATTAATAAATCAATATATAAAAAATTTAAGAAAAAAGGAAAAAAATGAAGTCCGATTCGAACCCGATGTGCCTTCGTCTTATTAAGATCCAAGCATTTCATGAATTAATATTTAATTCGGCTATAACTCTAGAACGGATAAGTACTCTAGTACTACTTATCATGTATCGTCTCAATGAGGGCTGATTACTGCAGTTACGAAAATCCAAATTTTTTTTTTGGAATTTTGGGGATTTTTGGACACTTTTGATTGCAATCATAGGGGAAATGCACAACTAAATGTTACAACAGTACTAAATCCAAAGCTTCAATATCATACGGATAATCGTTTTTAGTTATGAGAGATAAAATGTACGTATGTACAGACGTCACGCCGAAACTAATTAAAATGGATTCAGGGGGTAGTTAAAACGGATATTTCAGTTGAAATATTAAAACCGAAATTTTTCGCGATCACAATACTTACATTACTTTGTGCAAAAGAGTAAAAAAATAGATTTTTAGAAATTTTTCGAAAAAGTAAAAATTTAGGTAGCTGTATAAAAATAGTCGATAACAATTTGACATACTATTTTGTTGATATAATCCTTTTTTATCACGCTGTGAAATACGAGTTCACTTAAAAGATTTTAAAATAAAATTGCAGCAGAAACTCATTCCAGCATGTGATCGACGTTTTTCTTTTTTTTTTTTGGAATTGTTAGAATTAAGTGGCCCTCAAGTTTTTCGGCACTTTTTACAATAATAGTGATTATATGTTGAAACTATATTAGAAGACTCATCATTCTTTTTACTCATTCGGATATATTCCAAAATAAAATTAAGTTTTTGTCTTATGGAATAATAACGTATATCTTGAGTTTCATAGAAAGAAAATTATTAGGTAGCCGAGATTTAGCATCTCTATTATTATTTAGATTTCTGGTTTCGAATCATGATACAGAATTTATCTTTCATAGGTAGCTTTAATGTTCGGGGGGGGGCGGTTAGCCGTTAGTTGTTAAAATATTTATTTTAAATTACACATTTCTGCAGTTAGAAAGCATGATATGTCTTTTAAATTAAATTCTTTATTTACTCTTTAAATGGTGTAGAAGTAACTATTGATTAGTATGAATTCAGATCCACAAACAAATATAATTTTAATTCTTCTTGTTTTATTATCAGTTGAATTTTATTTTTTAGTATTAACTCCTGAACACTAATTCATATGTATTTTAAAGAAAAAAGTGGAATGAATAATTAATAAAATCTGATCTGAAAATACACGATTTTCGTTTGATTTGAAAATCAGAATTCACCATACAGACCAATTGGCTACAGCAATCGATCAGGAATTTGTTTTTAAAAGAAATGTTTTTTCAATTAAATTTAAATTAAATTATTATGTTCATATATTATAAATATATAAATATTATTTCGCATAATCCTGATTACGCTACGTTGTGTTGTGCTTTTCAGGTAGGCTTAATATTGCTATTAGAATGGATTCCTACAAATGACAGCATATTATTTTTATTTTACATGAAATAAAATTAAATTTTTTACAACATTTATTTCAAACATCTATTGATAAAGATTCATTTTTGAAGAACAGGAGCAAGTGCTGAGCAATACTTACCAAATGTCATTTAAATTTCACACCACTATTGTGAACAACTTCCGCCTTAGTGTGGTACCTCGATTAGGTTGAATTATTCATGTAGTTAATTACGTGCTGTTTCAATTATTTAAATAAAAAGCCTTTAATTAGTTATGAATAGAAAGTCTATTTATTATATTTTTTGTTTATGTAATTCACAAATATACCAATGATGAATGATGAGTTATAACAAGACAATGTGAGTTTTCAAGCGATGTAACGAGACGAGACTGCTTGATTCTAATACGGTTCCGGCATAAATCGTATAGATGGAGCATAGTGAACTGTCAGGAATTGTGTGAATCGTACAGAGTCGAGTGAACTGTCAGGAGCTGTATGAATTGAGGAGCTGTTTCAGCAACTATAACTCGTTAATTGCAATTATACATAAAAGAATAAAATATCGAATTATCCTAAATAGAAAGCAATGCAACTTTTACTTGTAACATTTTTCGATTAAACTCTATTAAATGTTTTGTTTAATGTTAGAACAAAAAGTTAACGTTTTTTTAAAAAAAGGTAAAAAAGAGATAATACTCAAAAGAACCATAACGCAGTCAGTTTTAGTTGTAGAATGACATTTTTAAAAATGTTTTATGTAGTTTGATCTAATTACTAGAAAAAAAAATCTGCATTATCTAGGATTTATAGTTTTTTTTTTAGTTATTCACGAAAACACCATTTTTCTACCCTTCAATCTTTAAAAAAAAATCACCGGCCCGGGTAAGGACGCAGAGGACACGATTCATAGGGTGTTGGATTTATTGTCAGCCAACGAGTGCATGTATGTACTCGGTGTTTTTCTGGATATATCCGGGGTCTTCAACAGTTTGTAGTGGCCCTCAGCCTTGTTCCAGCTACGGCGTGCAACCACGCCGTACAGCGGCGTTGCACATAAAATGAGATTCTCACCCTCACAAGCTACTTCAGCAACAGGACCATCGCTCTTCGCGATAGTGGTTCGGAAGTAGGAAAAGTTTGTCTACAGGGCTGTGTTTTAGGTCCACTCGTCTAGGTCGTCGAGTTCGTTCTAGACTTATTCTTTCGTTCTTCGCGGTTGAGGTTGCCCGGTGGCTGTCAAATCGTCGCTTATGCTGACGACGGACTGCTGCTGGTCGAAGGAAACTCGTAGTTGGAGATAGAAACTCAAGCGACACAGGCCTGTAGGGTTTAGTGGTTGTGGAGTCTTCAGCATAAGAGATTTACAGAGCGGAGAAAACAACTATGATGTTCTTGAAGGGCCGTTTAGCCGCAACTCGTCACCGGCGAGTTGTGATAAACAACTATCCGATTAGATATGTTACCGTTCAGAAATATGTGGGTGTCATCCTTTATGAGAAGCTTCTTTTCAGGAGCACCTTCAGTTTGTAGCAAAAAAAAAGGCGATTAATGCCTTCTTTGGTGTTCGTAGAATCATCTATTCGGATTGGGGGTTGAATTTCCGGTACTATGCGTATATCTTATAAAGGTGTCTGCGAGGCCATAATGTTGTACGCTGTGCCCGTCTGGGCTCATCGAATCCGCTTTCAAGGTTATAGGGATATTTTATTGCGAGCCCAGCGTCTTCTACTATTAGCGATTTTCGGGGGTTACAGAACTGCCTCGCGAGAGGCAGTCTCTGTGATCACTGGCACAAAATTCATTAACATCCTGGCTATGGAACGAGCATGTGGTACATTTCTAAGAATGATGGCCTTCTTACCACAGTGCGTATGCGAGAGATAGAAGACCAAAGTTTTGACTCTTGGCAAGCTAGGTGGAACGATTCTTCTACAGGTCGATACACGCATGGTACCTTCCTCGATGTACGAGGTTTGTGAGCGATTAGGTGGGTTTCCATCAATCGGCATATTACACAATTCCTTTCAGGACATGGTGCCTTTAGGTATAATGTGGCTAGGTTTGATTTGACTGACTCTGGACTATGTCCGGAATGTATAGTCGATAACACTGTAAACCATATCCTTAATGTATGTTACAGGTAGGAAGCTGAACGTACCAAAACTGTTAGGGAACTTGAGATAGTAAATTCTTTTCTAGATCTGTGGGTCAGTTGGAAGTCACGCAGAGAATGGACGATTGTGGCTGGCTTCCTCCGTTCTTTGCACTGTGCAGATCGGCGGAGTGTGTATAGAGTCTAAGACGGCAAAGGACCGCCCGAGCAGTTTTATTGGCCGGAGGTAGGCGTTTTGGCACCGAACCTCGGTTAGATTTAGTTTCAGTATCAATGGAGATTGTGCTCCGGAGTATACTTCCCATGCTCCCCGACCCGATCATAGTTTGCGTTTTGAAATACTTTGGTAGAAATTGAGTACATCTGTTAAGGGAGACAGGGAAAGCGTAGTTGTGATCAACTTTGCAGTTTGTCTAAACGAGCCTTAAGTTGGAGCTGTGGTGGGGTAATTATACGTTATACTCAGCTCCCGAACGGGACCAGACCTGAGGTTCTCGAGGACAGTTTATAATAGGTGTTCGCACTTCATTTTATAAGCCATCGTGGCGGATACAATATTAGCTTATGCGAGTAGAGTCTAGCATATGTTTGCTGAATAGGTAGTGAAATAGACGCTGGGTTTTCGTTCTCCCGCGGAGTCTAAGCAAGTTTCTAAGGCAGGAGGTTTACAAGGTGTCCTGTGTCTTCGAAGAGAATGTGGGACTCGGGCAAAATTGCTGATGTAGATGTCCCTCGGGGCATTCGCATCGGTGGCATCTCCCCGAGGTCGATTGATGACTATGGAATGTTATCAGATCGAGAGCTAAAAGACAACCTCCGGTAAAGTACATGAGGGCTTGGAACAGAGGGGGTGGTGTGGCAACCAGCAATGCCATGAGGCGGGCGTTTTTTCCCTCAGGGGGGAATCAAGTAATATCAAGTGGAAATAGAGGTTGCAGGTGCTGTAGTTACACAGTACCTATACGCGAGCCGCCACTGATTCTTCGCTACCTTTTGAAGTAACTGTATTGCACGATACACAATTTCTTCTCTATCAGAAATTTCAACCTGGTCGTCAGGAAGAAGCAATGATTTGCCGCTTTAGGTAACTTTGAAGACCGAACCATAAAACGGTATTTGTTTAATCCACTAAATCGTCAATATACAAATTGAATTGTATCAGAGATAGGCTTTATGCCTCTCTTAAACCTCTAATTACATCTTCCAATATTTTGTTACTTTCTACTATGTATATCCTTGAGTTCTTCTTCTTCTCAAAAAAATTTCAAACAGCGCCTTTCTAAACAGTATATCAAAAATTTTAACATAACCCACAAACAAAAAGTGTATCTCTGATATTCCCTGTTTTTTTTTACGATTTATTTTAGAATGAAAATATTATCTGAACAGGACTTACCCTTCTAAAACCTAATCGATCTTCAAGTATGATCGTTTCAACTAGTGGTCTCGATTGCTTTGTTTCAATCTTGGAAAATACAATCTTATTAATTAATTTTTGAAACCGTATTCCTTTGTAGTTCAAGGATAGCCATAATCGCGAAAAATCTCGGTTTCTAGATTTCAACGGAAATATCCATTTGGACGATCCCAGAACCTATTTTGACGAGTTTCGGCGTGACGTATATACGTACGTATTACGTATCTCGTGCCAAAATCCATGAATCCAAAATCCAAAAAAAATTGGATTTTGGACTTTTTCTTAAGTGCAATAATAAGCCCTCGTTCAGAGGATTTCAAGGATATATTATAAGTCGTATTTATTTTCATTGGTTCCAAAATTATAGCCAAATCAGTTTTAATTCATTCATTAATTTTAATTAAAGAAATATTTGGATCTTACATTGGTACACATCGGTTCGAATTATATTTCATCTCCTTTTTTTTAATTTAAATATATTGATTTGTTAATGATTAATAACCCGTAATACAATAAAGAAAAAATGATAAAATATCAGAAGTTATTAATGAAATAAATATTTATGTATTTTTCATTTAAAGAAAAAAATGTGTATATGTAATTTAATAGGCGTACAAGAAAGTCATGTGTTGTCCACATCAGATTTTTCTGCGAAAGATGTATATTCTACAGTAACAAATACATAATATAGCTTACGTTTCCATATACCTATCTTTCTAGCTTTGTTAAAGATTGAGTTTCTAAGTTACTCTGTCACAAAGAGCCACACTTTACATTTTTAAATAAGCAACTTTTTTTCTATTTTTTAATTTTTTTTGAATGTGGTGGTTTACAAGCTGATTAATTTAAGGATAACCGATTTTGTTTGATACAATGCTGAAGGCCTGTATTCAATTCTCTTAGTACAATTAAGTTTTAAAAAACGGAAAAAAAAAATTTAAAACGTAGCCTTTCTAATTCATCAGAAGTCGGATTTTATATTATTAGTCACATAATACGCCTGGGAAATAAATTGGATTTTAGTTAATTTCAGAATTTTATGTATCATGTTAACAAAGGCAAGAAGAAGGTAATAAAAAACACGTACAGATAGAAGTAAAGTTACTTATTATCTGCATAAACGTTTATTCCAGTTTACACAAGTTTGTTTTAGGCCTTGTGTATTATTAATTTGTCTATCAGTTATAATTTCGTTACATTCGTAACAAAGTTATTCAAAGAAGCCAATATTGCGTTCTTTTATCTTGTTTATCTCATTAAAAAGTATTGTGAATTTTGAAGGTGTTGGATCAAAATTATAAAGTTTGATTAATATTCTACTTTCCCGTCTAGTGTTGTAGCTCTATAAGGAAAACTATTATAATCTGTCCAGTATGGGCGTATGCAGTTTTCACCGGATTTTGACGTTTTGACACCTAAAACTAAAACTCCGTATGGTAATTTTCCGAATGTTAGTATATACCAGTGTGTATATGGTAATGCCATCTAGATCATCATATATCTCAAGAACTACTGGACCGATTTTGACCTAATTTGGTCAGTATACTTCGATATGTCATTTTTTTTTGGTACTGATGTCATTAAATTTTCAACTTACAAGGTCAAGGAGGTGAGGCTGTAGAGCAAGGTGACTCTTAGTATCTTGAGATTTTGTCTAATTAAGGTCATATTTTTCTTAGAGCACATTTTTTTTAATAATTACACAATAACAAAATTAAAAACAAAAAAAATTTGCAACATCGCAACTCCACCCCAATAACTGCTTCAAACTAGTAGCTAAATGGACATACTGGGTCAATAGTGCCCTTTGTCACTACAAGGAGCGCTAAAATAGCACTAATGTATAGCTGTTGTAGTCGCCTATGTTGTGACATAAAAGGTGAGCGGTTGAATTAAATTAATAATATTTAAAGTGTAAAAAATTTAACTCATCTGGCTACATCTCAAACTCGATTGCCCATTTGATTCAGTATCTGGTTCAATAAGCCTTGCGGCTAATTCTGGCTGCCGACCGTACAAGCGAAATTTGTTCTGTATAAGTTGTACATTAGTTAGTGCAAATAGCCGTTACTACTAACACATCCGCGCAAATTAAATATTATGTCCGCGCACTTTAGTTAGAATTATTGAATTAAATAAACGAAAAAATGTTGTATTTATATAAAATGATAAATATTTTAAATTACTTTGTGTGTGTAAGCCGGGCATCACAAACAATCCACAGTTATAGGATTTTCCCGCATGTGGGAAAGAATAATAATTAATTAATTTTTGTCTATGTATATATTTTTTTATTGTTAATTTATATATTTTTTGACGTTATAATTATGTGATAAATTTTAATTAAAACATGAATGTCTTTGCATGTTACTCTTATTCCTCTTATTATACGGTATTTTATAATATGTATGATTTTTAAATTCCAACAGTAAAATTAAATAAAAAAACAACTGTTAAATTAATTTAAAAACTCCCGTAATTTACAATTTAAAAAAATTTATCTCGGAATAATAAAATAGAAAATAAAAAAAGATTTAAAAAAGTGATAATAAATTTGACTTATTAGACATTTAACAAAGTTTTTGTATTACAAACTTATAAAATTGTGTTTTATACAACAAATTATTCCGTTATGGTCTGGATATATAAAAATGATTAAAGACATGGTTCTGAAACCTATTTTAATCAATTTGTCAGGTCAAAACCCATAATAAACGCATCAAGTTTACTCCTTAATTTTAATTCTTGGAATTCCGGTACGGTTTTATCTCACTTTTTGCCCAGGAATCTGGGAGAAATTTTTCGCTAGCCGTAACTCGCAAATGGAAGGTTTCTGGACCCATGTTCATATGAAGGTTTTCAATATTTTCGCCAGAACAGTGAGGTCGGAGATCGTCGATAACACTACATGAATGATTCTGTGCACATTAACTAAAAAATAATAATAACAAAGTAATGAAATTTGATGGATGTCTAAAAAATTTAAATAATTTAGTTATTTCATTTTGAAGGTTTTCTAAGATTTTCTAGGTCGAAAGTGAAAAGTAAAAAAATTAAATTTTATTTATCTTTAGTCAATAAAAAAAAAAAAAAAAATGTTTTGAAATTTAATAATTTATTGATTTAGAAATTCGTTTAAGAAAAAAATACTTCATATAAAAATTTCATTATGAACATTTTTTATTTATTTGAAACAAATAAAATACGTAATTTTTTTGTTTCCTATCTTTTGTATATTAAAAAAATACAAAAATCGCGCACGAAAATAAAAAAATAATACGATTCTAAATTATACTTTTCAACGAATATTAAATAACCAGATGTTTCACCAAATCGTTCACACACACACACACACACACACACACACACACACACACACACACACACATGTAATAATGCCTACTAAATTACATAT
>JAAAKQ030493345.1:4104-15926 GCA_010016005.3 Zanna intricata
GCGAGAGAGTGGGAAGGAGGGAGAGGAATAGTCCGACTTACACGATCATTAATAAGTTGTTACTTTTTGTCTGATACAATTGTCTAATAAGTTTGTATATTTTTATTTCGACATAAAATTAAATAATGGCACAGGATTGTTGACGAGCTTAATTTACTACAAACCCATTGAAAACAATGTTAGCTCTCATTGTGGATATAAAATTATATTCAGTTTTACTTCAAAACGTTCGTCCCAATATTAAATAACTGACATAAATTGGAAAAAGTGAAATTCAGACGAACATTTAATCATTTATAACAATGAAAAATTTCATTCTGGAGATAAGTAGATGTTACACTTCAAGACATATGATTTTAAAATGCGTTCATCTCGTCTCCTTTTACTCCTCTTGCTTGTTCTACCCTTTTAAGATGCGTTCGAACCGACTCCGTGCCCGAGTGGTAGCGTCTTGGCCTTTCATCCGGAGATCCTGGGTTCGAATCCCGGTCAGGCATGGAATTTTTCACAAACGAGCTACAATTCATTCATCTCATCCCTCTGAAGATATACTTAATTGCTGTTCCGGAGGTTAAACAAAAAAAAAGATGCGTCCGTACTTTTACTGCATCTTTCTCTTATCTTAAACCATGATACAAGCTAGTAGTAATGCTGATAGTTAGCACTCACTCTTCCTTTTCCTTTAGTCTTAATTAAAATGTGGAACCGTAACATCTATCCTTTTTCATCGTTCGCTAAAGGGTAGCCATACTTTACCTGTGCATACCTTTCCTATACAATAATTTACTTTTTTCTGTCCGAAGGGAATCAGTTCAATGTCACTGGTACTACTTCTAGTTAATTTTCCGGTGATTTTTATCCTCTCTACCTTATAAACCCTGTCTCATGAACGTTTTGTGTTTCAGTATGTACTTTTATTTTCTCTGTATCCAATAATCATTCCACACTCCCAACCAATTTGTCAGTAAAGCTCTCTATGTCGGAGCAAGAGGTGTGCACCTCTTCACTGCGCAACCATAATTATAAAATTTAGCGACGGAAATTTTCTGGAGACTGATTGTACAGTTCAAGGAACATACGTTGTCAGGAATCTGGTGTTTACCTGGCATAAAGAGTTCAAGGAAGGGCGAGAACGAGTGGAAAATCAGAACATGATCACCGTCCTAGGACCAACATTACAAACGAAAACATTCGCGCGATTCGAGATATTCTTGAAGACAACTGACGGATGAAAGTATCCGAAATTTCAAAACAGGTCGGAGTAAGTTATGAGAGCTTTCAAGCAATCATCACAAACGAACTACAGTTCTGTAAGATGTGTGCCAAATGAGTCACCTTTTGACCGCAGACCAGATGTTGAAACTTTGGAGGTCTGTCAGAGGTTTACAGCAAAGTTTGCGAAAGAAGGTAGTGATGCATTTTTGAGTCGGATCACCATCTGCGACGAAACTTGGATCCAACACTCAACTTCCCAGTCAAAATAATCCAGTACGGAGTGGCGGAGGAAAGGGGAGGCAGTTCCAGTAAAAGCCAGACTCGAGCTGTTGAAATGCAGCTTACAACTGCGAGCTGCAAGGTGTAGACTGCATATCTCCGCAAAAGACGAGACAAACCGATTCGAGAGGCCTTCCTCCTCCAGACAATGCCAGAAACCATATTGCGGCTCTAACGGTCTCAAAACTAGAAGAAATGAACTGGATTCAACTTGATCATTCTCCCAACAGCCCGGACCTATCGCCCCGAGAAAATCTCGGGGCGATTTGTTTGGGCCGCTTAAAGAAGCTCTAGGAGGGCAGCGATTTGAAGATGACGAGGGCGTGGAAGGATTCGTGCGCAATTGGCTCCTGACGCAACCAGCTTCATTCTACATTGCTGCGATAAAAAGCAGCGTTTTTCTTCTCGCTGGGAAAAATTTTTTTTTAAAGCAAGAAACTGTGTAGAAAAATAAATTACATTTGTTTTTTATTTTTCAATAAATTATTATTTTTAAAAAATAAAATTCCATTTATATTTGATTCACTCTTGTAAATATTGATGTTTATTATTTCGTACATTCGTTCTGTAATCTCTATACATCTACAACGAAAACTTGCTTCATTCCGCCATCATTCCATCCCAGAGAGAATATTATATGTACAACCACCTTACTCGCTGAAGGGATACCAGTTAGAAAAGTTTTCATTCTGAGAAATTAACATATTCATATTAAATTACTATAAATTAATTATGTAAGTACTAAAATACATGTGTTTAATTTGAATAGCTGTAATTATATTTTTAATACAAATTAAATATTTTGTTATTAATTAATTTTATTTACTACAGATTTTTTTTTCCAAAAAAATGGGTTAAAAGCACATTAAACTCAACACAATATAATTATAAATAAAACTAACTTATTTTGTATAAAAGATTATTTTCAACAGTGAAATTAATTGAAAAATAAATCATCATTTTAACGAAACGAATAATATTAAAAACTCTTATTTTCAACTTCATTATAATTTTCAAACTAATAAAAATTTGTATTAGAATCATTTAATTTGTTTCGTGGAAATATAATTTCAATCATCTTAAACTTAAAGAAAACGTTAGTAAGTATTGCTGTATCATCTTATAACATTAAAATCATACGCGAATAGAAGAAAAAAAAAATTAATGAACCATGCCAAATAACAATAGAACTTATCAGTTCGTGGGAACAGAGGGTTTGGCATACTAATACAATTTTATTGTAAGTGAGATCGCCCCCCTCCTGTTTGAGAAACTTAACAAGAATGAAGGAGACGGAGAGAATTAATACTTAAACGCTGAAGAGGACACGGATGAAAATAGCTACGGCACGTATGAAACACGTGCTCAGTCAGACCAGTGAACTGAACCTCTCTTGTCGTTTAACTTCAGTCGGTGTTATGAAAGCGCGTGCGGTCGTCTGAAGAACGGGAAGAGCGAGAGCTACATTAATGTGATTGTGTAGGTACCGATTTACTCATATGCTCCGGTTCATTTCATTTCACCGCACTCAAAAAGAATGATGAGATTAATGTTATTTTGGTCTCAATATATATGTCTATTTTACGCAAATAGAAAATCAAGGCCGCGAACTTTATAATGTCCATAACTTTTTGTGATAATACGTGAAAAGTTTAAAAAAAAAAACCCTTATTTTTTTTGCGAAGCCTAATATTAAGGTCGGTGTAATTTACCACTGTCCAGCGCTTTTATAGTTTACCACATTTATTTTAATATTTTTAAAAAATTCCCTTATTATCATTTTTTAGAGTTAGCTTACCTGTAGTTACAAAAAAACGGATAACTACACCGTTATTAAATTTTTTGATTTTAATAGGCCTTTAAAATAAAAAGTCCAGATCCCGGTCGTGTCAATAACTCTTACTCTGCTTTACGGAGAAAAAGAAGATAAAACAGATCACTGATAAAAGTTCAAAATCCAAATCGTTTTATGATAGTTTCATTTTTTTTATTTTTTTTATAGGAGTTACTCCTTTCGTTACAGATGTTACAAAAACTTTTATTTTTTTAAATAAGTCGCTTCCATTAGCATATTATATATACATTCTCACTTTTTTTAGCCTCCGGAATCACTGTAAGGTATCACCTCAGAGGATGATATGTATGAATGTAAATGAATGTAGTCTCAGGTCAACGATTCTGAGATGTGTGGTTAATTGAAACCCAGCCATCAAACATCAAAAAACACCGGTATCCACGATCTAGTATTCAAATCCGTATAAAAGGCCTTTACTAGGAACTGAACCTTAGAAGATATATTATATATATTATATATATTATATATATTATATATATATATATATATTATATATATTATATATATATATAATATATATATATATATTATATATTATATACATTTGAGAAACTAAAGAACACGGCCGAGCCGGGTATAAGCGTACAAAAATATCTCATCCTAATTTTTCTTTACTCTCCAAGGAATGTTTCTACCGACATACGCACACACAAAATCGAAACTCAACTGTTAATAAAATATCGGATGTTTATTATAAACAACTCCTAATATTTTAAGTGTCAAAAATATTTACATATCCTAATTTAAGCTAGTATATTATGGTATTAGTATAGTATGGTATCAGCAAGTTACAATCGATAGGGAAAAGGTTTGTGCCATTACAATAAATATTTCTTACATTTAAAAAAGATCTTTCAGACAATTATTAAAACATGAGATGTTTGTTCAATGACAGTCGAGGTAAAAAATATTTTAATATAAGCGTTTTTACTTCCTTGTACAACTAAAGAAGCGAAAAATTCTATACTTTTAGAATTATAAATTATTATTTTTAGAATTAGTGTTTAATATGTATATGTGATCGTGAATAATTTCTGTTTTCAGATTTCAACGGAAATATCCGATTTGACCAACCCTGATTCCATTTTGACTAATTCGGCTTGAAGTATGTACGTATCTCGCAAAAACTCAAAAACGATTAGCCGAATAATGTTGAAATTTTGTATTCACGACTGTTGTAACATCTAGTTGTGCACCACCCATTTTCATCACAATCAACTGAACTAAAAGTGTCAAAAAAGCCCAAAATCCTAAAAAATTTGGATTTTGGACTTTTTCTTAACTGTTTGTCATTAAAAAAAAAAAAATAGCATTAGAAATAAATTCCTGCACCTTTATTATTTTTATTTGTTCCAATAATAAGAATTAAAAATGAATAAGAAGTTAGAAAATACTTCAGATTAAATTAAGGATACGATTGCAAATGGTAAAAAAGGTAACAAAAATACAAATAACTAGCTATTCCCGATTATGAACTATTATGATAATGAAATATCGTTACTCTTGATATAACTTTATACATTAATAGTAAACAAATTTCGCCCATATTGATGAAATAAATGTTGGTCGAATTCAATTTTTAAATATTTAATTTCTCTAAGCAGTAAGCATCAAGAAATGGTCACAAAATTCAAAAACTTT
Organism: Zanna intricata; assembly: GCA_010016005.3. NCBI lineage: Eukaryota > Metazoa > Arthropoda > Insecta > Hemiptera > Fulgoridae > Zanna > Zanna intricata. Next base: position 9,095 of record JAAAKQ030493345.1, read on the forward strand.
CATTAGCAATCACAGGAAATTTAATCGTTTCCATTTCTGTATTACTAAATATCTCCCCGACATTGATTTTATTTCATTAGATTGAAATATCCCGCTGTAAAAAATTCGACGAAAATTTTGAATCCGATTTAGCTTCGCAACGATTTTTAGTTACAATATCGTTGAAAATATAGATAAAATGTTACGGCAATGCGATCAAGAAACGAATTTTTCGCAGTGAAAAAAGATTTTGCAGCTGGTGAGAGAAACGGAAAAAAGAATTATCAAAGATTTTTTAATAAAAATAATATTATGTAAACGGCTGCCATGGACTTGAACAACAAACTTTTTTATTTTTTGTGTGTTTTTTTTAACCTCCGGATCCACTATTAGGTATTATATCTGAGGATAAGATGAATAATTTGTAGCGGTGTGTGAAAATGCCTTGCCTGACCGGTATTCGAACCCGGGACTTCCGGAAGAAAGGTCGAAACCCTACCACTCGCGCCACGGAGACCGGCCATGAGCAACATATTAGACTTTAAAAATGCACGTCGGGTACTACAGCAGGTAAAATACTACTGCTTTTTTACAAACTGAATGTTTAGTGACTACTGAAACTTAAATAAAAAAAAGAATAAAACTAATACATATATATTAGATATATATATATATATATATATATAAATTACTCTTTTTTTACTTAATATAACCAGACTTTTTAACAATCTTTTCTAATTTTCTGAGCTTATTTAAATCAAAAGTAAATTTAAAATTACAAAGGATTAAGTAAAATTAAAAGAAACGCTATGATATATTAAAAATAACAAAATTAGTAACTGCAATAGTTATAAGAAATGCTTCCAATGACTAAATTTATTCACGTAATTGTGATTGGCAGAGTAAATAGATTAATTATATATTTTTATTACATTTTTATTAAAAATACAATAAAAAAAAAAAACAAGTTTCAACAGTAAATACAGCAAAATATAAATTCATTTTAAAAAGTAATTAAAGATATTTCAATAGTAGCGTCATTTGTCGATTACCTCGGCCTTTACACAAAATAATTATTGAAAACTATTATGTTGAAATAAAATGGTAACAGGAATCTCGATAAAAGGTCGTACTTTTAGAAATATAACGTGAAGAAAGCTGAGACAAAAGCGCACGATAACAACATCGTTATGATATTTACAATAATTTTTCGAATAATATTAAACTAAAGATTTTCTTCGCGGGATAAAATAACTGACGCAATAACATTTTCAGTTATTTCCAACATCTTCATAATCTTAGTTCTTAGTCGGTTTCGATTATGTAACTATTTAATAAAATTAATAAATCCTTTATAATCGAAAGATAAATTAGACATGTCCAACAAATATTTCAAGTAATAACTTTTTAAATTATTCATAATTATTTTATTACTTCAATAAGTTATTTGACATTTTTTTGGGAACAGCTCGATTATTATAACATCAACTTTCATGAGATTGTACAAGACTACACTTCATTCGCATTCATACATATCACCCTCATTCATCCTCTGAAGTAATACCTTACGGTAGTTCCGAAGGCTAAACAGAAAAGAAAGAACATCAACTTTCATGTATTCATCAGGTGTGTAATATAGACCATAAATAGCGATCGACGCTTGCCGTTTCGTTTTGCACCATCGTAACATTGTGAATCGATTATGTTCATCTAAACAGACGCAGACGGTCAGGATTCTTAGCATTTTTCATCAAAAGAGACTTTTTCCATCACAACCCTTTTTTTCACTCCGTCGTTACGTAAATTATGAATTACGTCCGTACTGGTTTATGAAAACAGTTTTCAATTAAAAAATAAATAAGCGTTATCTTCATTAATATCCGAAATAACATTTAATAGATTACTACCGCATTGAAACCGACAGCTGGAAAAAATTACTTAAAGGACAGATAAGTATGCTTTGTTCTAACATTTAGAAAATTATTTTTTGTATAGACTATCAATTAAGTTAATAAACATTAAAATTACATTTCTAGGAAAAAGAGTACTGGAGAGTAAAACGGAGTACTTTTATACATATTTTCTCCAGTTTATGTTTTTATTTCGAAAAAAAAAAAAGAATAAAAATTATCTTAATCAAATAAAGACTGATATTGTGAAAAAGCTTTCTTTTTTCTAAAGGGACACTTGTCACTTTTTTTTTTAAAAGTGACATATTTCATGATGAACATTAATTGTAAAAAATCGGGTGGGGCTGTGTCGTGGCGGACGGTCGCTGGTTTTTTGATGAAGTTTCTACAAGCCACAGACCGACCAATTTATCTGTAAAGTTAAATGGGAGAGCCACCATCGTATTTTTTTTTAACAAAACTGAAAGTCTCCACTGGAAAATTTTAGTCTCTTCATTTTTTCAATTCTACAGATAAATTGGTCGGTCTTTATGTAATCGAGTCACTTTTAGTGTATAGGACTGAAATAAAACCGAGGCATTGAGTGCGTACTAAATTAATTCTAACATGAAACAGACACTAAATGAATGGTACATGATGTTTTTATTTTGACTAATATTAAACGAAAGTTTTTTTTCAACATTGGTCTGTGATATGAGAAGTAAGAGACCTAAAGCACAATAAGCAGCAGTAGAGATGCTTGCGCGTCGGCGTCGTTCACTGAGCGCATCGAGCCAGTTTTGCGACGCTCCCGAAACAGTCTCGCTCGCTCGGTCATTGGGGTATCTGTGCTGGCCTATAACCTCCCCTTTCCAGCCATACGCGTAATTTATACTTTCCGGTTGGCTTTAGCGCGGGCTGAAGCTGACATATTTAATTTTTATACTTTTTTTACATGTTTAATTTAATTTCTTACACACAAATATTGTCCAAAATACACTTCTTCTTATTACTATTTAAATCGATCTACCTCGACAAACTCTTAACACAAACATGCGAATCACCCCGCTATCACGTTTAAGTCGTGAGCTACACTGAATGGAAATGAGCAAAAGCGCTAGTTTTGGCCGATCTGCGTTTGCTCCCCCTTGCCAAACCGCTCACCACTGACGCAAACTCCAAGTCGTATCGGTGAACTGACCATGTAAGTCATAAAGTGACACCGCATTTACATCTCTAAGACTTAGGGAGTTATTAAGGCAGGAGGATATAGACCTTTTCTTTACGCTACAAATTTCTCTTCTGGTGTCCGCATGTTTCCAAAAACATTACAAATCTTTCTGACAATTTCTTGGAGGGATATTTATAGAAAATAATATATTTATTTAACTATTATAAGCCAAATTGATATTGTATGTTATGATCTTATTATTTAATGTGATCATGAAGAAGTCTCGTGCAAGAACCGAAAAAACTAAAGGATGTGATTTTTTACAGAAAACGCAAATTAATTAACGAAAGAAAAGACTGATCGATAGTGCATCTAAGAACACAAGATACCAGTTATCAGAAAACAAGAAGACAGAAGAAAGGGACCGGTTTCTCCGAGGAAAACTTACTAAAAGCAAAAATTAGTCGGCGAAACATACGCATGCGTGGCGTGGTTAAGAATTTTATGACTTATTAAAAAAAAAAAACTCAATTGCTGTAGCTAATAGACTAAATTACTACAATAATTTAACCGGCCGGATAGGTTCGTCAGACTGGCTCGAGTCTAAAACGACTATCAGCTGTTCAAAGGATGACAGATCTGACCTTCAAACAAAAGTATCATGGCAATTAATTATACGCTGGTTTTGAATTCACTATTTGTTTAGTGCTTTAAGAAAATACCAAACATCCAAACATTTTTGGAAGTACCAAAAATGATTTCTTTATTCAAAGTTATAATGTAGACGAGGCTACCCGCATTTAACTCTATTATATTTGAAAAACACACTGATTTTGAATATCCCGCGAATCCTGCTGTTTTTTCTGTCTATGAACGTTTTTACAAATATTCCAGGAGCTATACACCGCAGCTCTTATTTCTTAAAGCCAATTCTTAGTTTTTGCAGGCACATCAGAAGCACTAAAAACGGGATGTACATGCCATAGAACCGAAGTAATGACTAGTGAATGTCGTACACAGTTCGGCAGATAGTTTTCATTACGCATTTTCTACTCAGATATAATCACCAATTTACTAATAGTCGAGTAGGTCAGTGTTGCAAATGACTCGTTCTTCTCTGATCTTGTTTTATTATTCCGACAAAATAGTGACATTAAATAGTTTACTAAAACGCTACGCTAACGTAAATTTTATTCTTTCTAGTAAATTTACTCGAGCAATGACGTCGTCCCGTTAATAACAAGGGAATTTACATAACTCGATAATATTTAAATTCATGCAGGTCACCGAATACGTGTCGTGAAAAAAATAACGATTACACAAACAAATATTATACAACTAAATATTAGTTAAACCAAAGATGTGAACAGAAGGAAATAAAAATTATTTCACAGCGACGTTGAGTAAAATAAGTTTTAAAAGAATTATGAATCATACAGCCACGGATTCCATATAGTATCATTGATCTTGTTCGTGGAACTTACACGCGCTTAGGCAGACCTTCACTCGGATAAAATCATGTTATGTAGGGTACGCTCGACCGCAATAGTACATGAATACGAACACGTAACACAATGTAGGATAACACAATTCACTACTGTAATAAAAACATAATAAATACAACTGCGACCGATTAAAATGTAATTTTACATACGACGTTCATTTTGCAAAAACGATAACATTTTTACATCCTTATTGTTACGTTAAGTGTTTTTTTTAAGTTTAGTGTATTTACAAGGAGTTACTATTCCCGACTAATAAATTAATCTGCCACATTACATTTAACTACAAAATTTTTATAAAAAACGCAAGAAACACGTATAGATTTTCAATTATTTTTGAATAACTTTCACGAAACTAGCTGATGCAACAGTAGAAATTTCAATATAATTTTTATTGACAACTCAATTCATCGCAAGAATATCGCTGTAAGAAAAAACTCAATCAATATGTATGCAATTTTTTTTTACACTATAACGGATTTTTAATCGGTTTCATACTTTTAAAAAATAATAAAATTAAAAATTGTCTGTACAAACCTCGGAATACTCTTTTAAAGGTTTTCTGCAGTTCATTTCATTCGAAGCAAGTGGACCTATTATCTTAATTAGTGACTTACCGCGTTGAATAGTTACGCAAGGGAAGAATGCAAAGTCCTACACAATTTCATAGTCCATAGAAAAAAATTGTTTTCTATTTATACGGTCGCTTACAATACTCCAGCAGAATTTTTTTTTGTGATTTAATCGCTGAGGATAGTTTAAAAAAAAAACATTTCAAATAACGATTAAAGAAAATTACAAATCAGAAAATCTTTTGAAAAAAATACTTTCTGAAATTTTAACCGATAACAGATACCCGAAGATGCCGGGTACTTAAGCAAATATTCTATTTTGTATTTTTTACCTGTAATGATACTATACTCGTACTTCACACGTTTAAAATGCTTATTAACAACGAGATAAATATTTTATAAATGTAAGCTCTTATGTCAATAAAAATCTTTCAGAATTACTATTAATGCATAATTTTAAATACCTTATGTTGATGACGTCACACGAATATCTACAAAACCACATCAAATAAATTTCTCGCGCCCACAAAACATGATATTTCCATCAGTCAGCGATCTGAAAAACAATAACGTTGATAATAGTATTCACAGATTTTCATATGAAATTAAAACTAAAAATAAACAAAGATACAACATAAAAACATTTTTAAAAAAATAATTTTTATTAATAATTTGTCGTTTCCTAATTATATAAAAACAAACAATTTACTAATTAGTCCCTTAGTTACAATAATTATGCGTTTTTTTTTCGTCAAAACAATAACAATATTTATAGTCCAAAGTTGGGATCGCTCATTATAAATCTTTCAAACTGATCCGAATCGAATCCATTCGGAATACGTTACCGCCCGTTCCACCGACTCGATCAACATGGCTTATCTCCGTATTTAATGAAACTCGCAGGTAATTTATTCTTCACCTGTATTAAAATAGGATGTCTAACATTTCAAAAATATTCCTGGCAAATCCCATTGCGCCCCAGAAATTACTTATCGCAGTCTTCTAGCTTGAATGTCATGTTAATAAAATATTAATACATTTTATTGTCCGAATTATTGTTCTCTAACTAATAAAATTAATTTTCATATAACCTTTATGTAACCACTCTTTTTTATAGATTTGATTTTTCAGTTACCGGCATTCTGCTTTCGCATAGAATAGAAAAGACTACATCACTAGCAAATTTACCTATACATTACCGCTATTATTCGTACTTATGCAGAAGAACCAAAGTAAAAAGACGTATTACTCTTCTTTTTTTAAAAAAAAAAAACATATCTCTGTCCCTTTATAAACATAATTTTTAACAATATTTAAAAAAAGGAGAAGTTTCTCAATTTGACCCGCGTTTTTTAATGTGTAGTTAGTCATGTATTTCCTTCTTTCTATCAAACGGAATAATCTTGATTTTTTTTTCTAGAGGAAGTTCCTTTGATGACCCTTTGTAAGGTTTTTTTAGCAGATAATGGAATTACAAAATTTTTTAACGAAAAATTATATCTACATAGATATACTCATTTCATTTTGATGCTCAAAGAATTCTTAATTTTGTAAAAATTAAGAAAGTTAATCGGAAAGCTTCAGGTAAAAAAATTAACTCATACTTCTGCGTCCTAGAAATTGCAGGAACTTCAACCGATTAAGGGTCGATAGATCGGCTAATGGTTAGTTTTTATCCGGTATCGAGGCCTTGAAATCGAATGTAAAAGAAAAGTGGAA
>JAAAKQ030493367.1:0-14621 GCA_010016005.3 Zanna intricata
GATAAAGTTACAAATGAAGAGGTTTTGCGGCAAATCGATGAAAAAAGAAGCATTTGGAAAAATATAGTTAAAAGAAGGGACAAACTTATAGGCCACATATTAAGGTATCCTGGAAAAGTCGCTTTGATATTGAAGGGACAAGTTGATGGGAAAAATTGTGCATGCAGGCAATGGTTGGAATATGAAAAACAAATTATTAGGAATGTAGGATGTAGGAGGTGAACCGAAATGAAACGACTGGCACTACTTAGGGAATCTTGGAGAGCTGCATCAAACCAGTCAAATGACTGAAGACAAAAAAAAAGATCCAAGACAGGGAGGGTAGTCTAATCTGGTGCCACAACAATCCGCGGCGATAGAGTTATACCTAACGGCGGTTCCGATTACCTCAGCGGTGTTTAACGAGGTATAGTCTTGTACAGTTTCAGGTCGACTATTCCTGAGATGTGTGTGGTTATTTGAAATCCGACCACCAAAGAACACCGGTTATCCATGATCAGTATTTAAATCCGTATAAAAGTAACTAACTTTACCAGAATTTCAACCTTAGAACTCTTGATTTTAAAATCAGTTGATTTGCAATGACGTGTTCACCAAAAGACCCCCCCAGGAACATTTGTAAAGTCCTGGGCAATGATAAAAAAGTTTTGGATCGGATGTTTTTATTTCTTCGATATGTTAGTATTTACATATTTTTTAATAGTTTTGTTTTATTATTTTTTTTATTGTAACGAATTTCATTAAAATTTTTTATTCTTTCTGTTATCCGAGAAGAGCTCTTTCCTCTCGGAGTTCGTTAAATTTGTTTATTTTAATTATATATATATACAGGTTGTTTCAAAAAAAGGTGGGCTAGCTATAATTTTTCGGATTTTCCTTGTAAAACTAAACAAAAAATACCCTTAAGAAAAATTGGCAATTTCTCCTTCGTTTTCCTCCTGACCGCCATTTTGTTATTATTTTTTAATAAAAATTTGTATCTCAAGTTTGGATGGAGGAATCACATTAATATTTAGTAAGTTTTTTGATAATAAAATTTTAAAATTAGCAAAAATTCAGGACTTAACACCTTCACAAATTACAAAATGGCGGCCATATATATTTTTTAATCCATTATATTTTCATAAATATTATTTTTATCAAAAAATGATGTTATTTCCTAAAATATTAAGTCTCTTTTTTTTTTTAACAAAGTAACAACTTATTTTTTAAAATCGGTTAAGCAATAGCCAAGTTATGGGAGAAAATAAATGTCCAATTTTGTTTCTGTTTTCATGTCCTACACTTTACGTCAAATTCGATTAAATATTAATTGCTTCTTTTTATTTGTTGTTAATCGTATTATTGTAAATTAGTATCAAATTAATCTAATAATTTTCTTACAATAATAGACCGAATAATTATATGACACTAAATTACAACATCAATTTTTTCTCACAACTCGACTATTTGGTAACCGATTTTATAAAGATGTCATTTTGTTCTATTTAAAAGACTTAATATTTTATAAAAAACAAATTTTGATAAAACTAATATTTATGGAGATATAACGTACTGAAAAATAAACGTGGCCGCCATTTATAATTTGCGAAGGTATTACCATTTGTAATTTAAAAAGTTTATTACCAAGACGCTTACCAAATATAATGTGATTCATCTTTCCAAAATTGAAATATAAATTTTTATATAAAAATAAGAAATTGGCGGACTTTGGAAGAATGAGGAGAAACTTTTAGTTTTCGCCAGGATATTTTTTGTTAATTTTTACAAATAGAATCCGAAAAAGAATAGCCAGTCCACCATTTTATACACATCCAGTATAGATATGTTTATTTTTTAAATATTACTTACTTTTAAGTTTTTATCTGTAATGGCGGTTATAATTAAGTTTTTAGTATATTAGCTGTGATAATAGTTACATGTTTTTGTGTTTAATATTTTAGTTTAAGTTTTAATTTTGTTTTTAATATTCTAATTAATTTTTTTTTGTTTTAATTTTTGTTTTTTATTAGATTTTATATATTTTTGTATTTTTTTAACGACGACATATCTGTAATGGTGGTTATAATTAAGTTTTTAGTATATTAGCTGTGATAATAGTTACATGTTTTTGTGTTTAATATTTTAATTTAAGTTTTAATTTTATTTTTAATATTCTAGTTAATTTTTTTTTGTTTTAATTTTTGTTTTTTATTAGATTTTATATTTATTTGTTTTTTTTTTGAGCGACGACAACGTAAAAACGTTTTTCGCTCAAAAAAAAAAAACCTACTAGACCAAGCTGGTGGGTTAATGTTAATTAATTAATCAAGGTTAGCTAGCAAAGCGAGCGTAGCTTAATGTCAAGTGAAGCAATAACGAATTGGAAACTGTACCTGAGAGAGGTGTATATGCTGATTATTTATTAAAAAATCCCAAGAAAGTTCGGTGGTCCGTGAACTACGGTAGGAATAGGGTATCCTCATTTTCAAAAAAAAAAATAAAAAGAGGCAGAATTCTTCAAAATCAGTGGATATTTGGAGGTATTTGCAGAGAAATTATAAATATAATTTAACCTCTCTTTTATCTGTTAACCTCCGGAACTACCGTTAAGGTATTACTTCAGAGGATGAATGAAGATGACGTGTATGAATTTGAATGAAGTGTAGTCTTGTACAATCTCAGGTCGATCACTCCTGAGAAGTGTGGTTAATTGAAACCCAACCACCAAAGAAAACCGTTATCCACGATCTAGTATTCAAATCCGTATAAATATAATTTAACCAAACTTAACCGACATTCGCTACTGAATTTATTATTTAAATAATCAAAATATTACTGTTAATCAAGGCTAGCGAGCGAAGCGAGCATACGTTAAGTTCTCTTAGATTTTATTTATAACTTATATCTATTATATTATTATTTATTATATTATGCTTATATTTTTAATATGTAATAATGTTGATATGGAGAATGTTTAAAATGACCGGTATGAAACAGCATATAGATGTATTTTCCCTAATGTCCGAGTGTTACTGGGTATTTTTATTGAGTTATAGGGTTGCTATGGTATTTCTCTTATGCATCAATTAATTTAATAAATTTCTCTAATTCATCAATTATTATTAAAACGTGCTATATTGTACTTTATACAAGGAAGTATTGTAATCACGAAAAATTTCGTTTTTCAGATATCAACGAAAATATCCATTTTGACAAGTTTCGGCATGACGTCTGGAGATGAAACAACTCAAAAACAAGTAGCTGTAGAATGTTGTAATTTTGAATTTAGGACAGTTGTAATATCTAGTTGTGCTTTTTCCCTTTTGTTTGCAATAGATTGAACCAAAAAAGACCAAGTAAGCCCAAAATGCTAAACAATTGAATTTTGAACTTTTTCTTAACTGCAGTAATAAATACTCATTGAGAGCTTTTCAACGATATGTCATAAGCGGTGCTTATTTTCATTGGTTCCAGAGTTATAGCCAAATAAAATTCTAATTAATGATTTATTAGGATCATACAAGAGGTTCGAATCAGACTTCATTTCTTTTTTTTAATTTAAATAAATAAATTAATTAATAATTATTAACGTCTGATTGTAAAAATCTTTTTAAAATAAATAATAATTCAATAATAACAATTAAAAAAAAAAAAGTATGAAAAAATCGGAAGTTATTAGTGAAATAAAATTTTATGTATTTTTAAAAATGAGTATACCTGTATGTAATTTAATAAGCGTACAAGGAAGTCATATTGTGTTCACATCAGGTATTTATGTGAAAAAATGGGGAAAAGTGCAGGGCGTAGAACGAAAATGTACCAAAATTACTTATATAAAATTAAATTAAATGGTTGATTACTGGAAATCTATTGGATCAAAAAACGCCGAAGTAGTTAAAAGGCAATATTGTTCGGTTTCTTTTTGCATATTTCATATAGCGTAGAATTAATTTAACGAAGGTAGTTTCAAAATAGATTACTTTTTAAAGATAAAAAAAAAATATTTGAGTATGAAGTCAATTTCCATTGGTCGACAGAAATTTTATCCTACCCTACTAAACGGTATTTGTATGTGTGTTTGTGTTCGTCTCCTTAGCTTAGAACCGGAATGTATCGATCATTAGCGGAAAATCCCGATTAGTACATGTCTCGTGGTGGTCAGGTGTAAACTTGTTTTATTATTTAGATGTACGAATATATATATACAAACTTCGATATATATATCCTAGTTTTGGGAAAATTTAGTACTTTTCAACCAGATGCGAATTTTTGGACGAAAATCACAAATATCTTGAAAACGGTCGGGCCTAACACTCTGAAAATTTTTTTCACCTCCTCTCAATGAGGCCCCCAACTGCTTCCAGTGGTACCTTTTGTATGATAATATTTTCTAGTGCCCCCGGAGCGCCGTTCGGAAAATGGGGACGAGGTGCGATGGGGTGTCACTGTAATGACACCCCATCGCACCCCGCTCGGAAACCACTCGTCCAATTTTCTTGACTCAAACGGCGTATTTATCAGCAGGTCGAGCGCTACCTGTTTAATGCATTGGGTACACTCTTGATCGACCGGATCTTGGTTATCCGGAAATCAAATCACTTAGCCCTATGTTTTGATTGCACTCATCCACCGTATAATGTACCGATTCGATCTTTCGCCAAATACAATCAAACCTGTGCACTAGCGCAGCTGTAAAGTATAAACATATGAAGACTAAAAGTATAAAATAAAAAAATGTATAAAAAAATATTTTTTAAAAACCAAATAAATGCATTGAAAAAAATATAAAATAAAAGGTATTTGTTTAACACACCACTTGATATTTGTTTAAAACACCACTCATGAATTAAACGCACTAAAATCTAAAAAAAATAATTTTTGGATGGTATCTCTGAATGGATTTGACAAAGACTTTGATGGTGATTTGTAAGATTATGTGAAAGTTATAGCATCAAATTAATAAGTTTGATGTTTTTCTTATGCGTGATGAATGACATAAAGAGTGAGTTGCAAATACGTATAAGAAAAAATTGGCAAAACCATCAAACTTTTAGTTTGAAGCCATGAGTGTTCCATAATCTTACACATCACCAGCAAAGCTTGTTATCGAATCCATTCTAAGATACCTTTCTAAAATTATTTTTTAAAAATTTTATTGCGTTTAATTTAAGAGTGGTGTTTTAAAACATTTATTTATTTATGTGGCTATTTTTCTTCATGAAATAATGAACTATAATCAAAAAGTAGGCACCGGAATGTATCGATCGCTTGCTGAAAATCCCGATTTGTTAGTATCAATTTCTAAAGTTAAATTTCTAATTTAACTTTTGTTATATCAATTTTCATCATTCAGAAAAAAAAAATTTTTACAATAGAAGTAATCAGTTTTGGATACCTAGTTATCCCGTTCCTAGATACTACCCGCCAGGGCAACCCGCTCGCTGCGGACGCACATCTGCAGCTACTTTAGAATAAAGTAAGGTTATCCCTTAATTCGTTACCTCACTTATGAAGATAGTTATTAACTTTAACTCGCTGACAAAAATTAAACGCCGTCAATATAGACAAACAGATGTAATATATTAAAAGTTAAGGGGTAATGAACAGTTCTTCTTCTAATCATAGCATAGGCTACATTACTGCTTGGTGATTAATGAGTAGAGTAGATAAATAATATTGTGCAATATACATCCATCATATATAGTGACTAAATTATAATAGGTAAATTAATTATAACATAACCGGTTATAAGAACACTTCCTGAATTGGCGTTTCTTGAGATTAAATAATTATCTTTTATTAGCTAAAAGGAAAATTTATCTGGGTCAAAATGCCAGAAAAAAACAATTTTCATGTGTTTTCTCTAATTATTTTTATATTTTATTGAAATGTTTAGCTACAATGAATATATAAAGAAATTATTTTTACCTGTGATAACCAAAATATCCAAATGAAATTTAAAAATTTGATGTGGACTCCACATGATTTCCTGATACGTCTATTAAATTAATATACACATTAAAAAAAAAAAGTACATAAAATTTTATTTCGTTAATAACTTTTGATATTTTTCAAAAACTTTTTTTGTTATTATTGAATTATCATTTATCGTAAAACTATTTTTACACTTAAAAATTAATAATAATTCATAAATCAATATATTTTAGTCAAATTAAAAAATAAGTTAAAAAAAAAGGAGGTGAATGCTGATGTTCCTTCCCCAAGTGATGTTGATTCCCCATGTAAGATCCAGTTATTTCATTAATTAAAATTTTATTTGGCTATAACTATGGAACCAGTGAAAATAATTACCACTTATGATATATCGTTGAATAACTCTCAGTAAAGGCTTATTACTGTAATTAAGAAAAATTACAAAATCCAGATTTTTTTTTGAAATTAGGGCTTTTTTTGGGGTGCTTTTGGTTCAGTCGATTGCAATCAAAAGGAGAGCGCACAACTAGATGTTACAACAGTTCTAAATCCAAAATTTCAAAATTCTTCAGCTAATCGGTTTTTAGTCATGTGAGATACGTACGTACAGACGTCACGCCGAAACTAGTCAAAATGAATTCGGGGATGGTAAAAATGGATGTTGGCGTTGAAATCTGAAAACCGAAATTTTTCGCGATTACAGTACCTCCTTTACTTCGTACAAGGAAGTAAAATAAGTATAAATAAATAACCAATAACTTCTTTTACTAAATTTAATACGGTATATATCGAGCTATGACTATATCGATTATTGTCTATGTTAATATTGACTTCCTCAAACAATTAATATGTGATTTTTTGTTTGTTTAACCTCCGGAACCACCGTTAAAGGTATATCTTCAGAGGATGAGATGAATGAATTGTAGCTTGTGTGAAAAATGCCTTGCCTGTCCGGGATTCGAACCCGGGATCTCCGAATGAAAGACGGAAACGCTACCACTCGCGCCACGGAGGTGGGCAATATGTGATTAATATTGTATTATTGCCGGCCTCCGTGGCGCGAGCTGTAGAGTTTCCGTCTTTCATTCGGAGGTCCCGGGTTCGAATCCCGGTCAGGCATGGCATTTTTCACACACGCTACAATTCATTCATCTCATCCTCTGATGTAATACCTAACGGTGGTTCCGGAGGTATTATTAAATAATATTACATTAATAAATATTATAAAATAAATAATAAGTAAAGAATCCTGGGAACAAATAATAATAAATAATGAAATTTTTTAAAAAATCGGCGAAATTGGTTAAGTAGTTTTTGAGTTATTATGGCACACAAAACGAAGATTGTCTTTTATTTATGTAGATAAGCAAGTAAATTTATAACAAAATTATTATTCATTAATATAGGATCATTCTTCCAGTCCAGAAAATCTAAAGCTAGTTGTAGCTAATTATTATTTTGTTGTAGTAAGTCTCAGTTGAACCTGATAATGTTGAAAAGTATGCGTATTTGTTAAATGATTTTGTAAAAAACAAAAATAAAAATTAGGGATAGTCTTATAATTAACAAAATTTATGTTTGCTACAATATTCACTTAGAAAAGTCTTCTAGTTTTTCTAAAAAAAAAAAAAAAAAAAAGCGAAAATTCCAAACGATTACTACTTAGAAGAAGAAAACTCCTTTCGGTACGCCTGAAGGCGGAGGTAAATTTCACCGGTGCTAAGTGGGAGATAAAAAAATATTTTCACTTTAAAGCTAAGAAAAACTTCAAATTTACTCAATACGACAACTGTTGCATGTGAAAAACGTTTCACATATTTCTCTCTTTCTCTTTTTCTATTTAGTCTCCGGAACCAACGTAAGGTATTACTTCAGAGGATAATGAGGATGATGTGTATGAAATGAGAATGAAGCGTAGTCTTGTACAATCTCAGGTCGGCCACTCCTGAGAAGTGTGGTTAATTGAAACCCAACCACCAAAGAACACCGGTATCCACAATCTAGTGTTCAAATCCGTATAAAAATTTTTACCTTTACTAGGATTTGAACCTTAGAACTCTCGACTTCGAATGCAGCTGATTTGCGATGTCACGTTAACCATTAAACCAGCCAGAAAGGTCAGTCATATCAAATATTGTTTCAGACAAATCTTTTAGATAATGTTTAGAGAGCTAACAACCACTTTGAACCAATTCGATACTGTGCCTATTAAGGGAGTTATTTTGTTTTGTCTCCAAAACAGTATTTTTTCCACTCCCTGGACCAATCGTTGGTGACCCAACCAACCATAATATAAAACTTTACATAGATATAAAAAGTGATATAAAACTTTACATAGATAAGTTTTAGGCCCTTATCCAAAGAATAGTAGGAACTTTAAACAAATTCGATATTTTAATTAACAAGAAAGTTAAAGTGATATTTTGTTTTTTTGAAACCTCCCATTTCCAGCCCCATGGTTTGATTACCCCCATTAACGAACTCGACCGAGATTTTAGATCGTTATATTTTATGTATCAATTCGAGAGTGATTGGCGCAAAATTACAGCACTAATTGTGTACACAAGAAATTTATATGTATATACATACAAACTTTTGAAATGACGGCGGTTTTGAGGTTTGGAGGATGTGAAATGAGAAGCTATGTTGAAATTTTTCTGGAGTCGGAATCATGGTACTCATTGCAATAGGTAGCTTTCTTATGTAATCTCTCTCTCTCTCTTTTTCTGTTTAGCCTCTGGAACTACTGTAAGGTATTACTTCAGAGCATGAATGAGGATGATATGTATGACTGTGAATGAAGTGTAGTCTTGTACAATCTCAGGTCGATCAATCCTGAGAAATAAAGTTAATTGAAATCCAATACAACTACCAAAGAATACCGGTTTCCATGATCTAGTATTCAAATCCATATAAAAGTATAAAACCGTATAAAACCTTACTAGGATTTGAACCTTAGAACTCCCGACTTCGAAATCAGATGATTTGTGATGGCGTTAACCACTAGACCACCCCGGTGGGCTTCTTCTGAAACCCACCTAATAACTGTAATACTGTTTGCTTTTTCCATTGTATTGCACGATATTTTAATAAACTTTATTCGTTATTGAAGGTATCATTCATTTAAACAATTTATTCATATAAATACCACCATTGTATTTTTATGTCCAAAATAGCTGTAAACTTTTGAAAATTTAATAGCTTATTTGTTAATTTCTTTAAAATCTTGTAAACTTTAGAGTATAAGAATATGCACAATAACGTATTATTTCTCTACGTTAATTCTTTACTGAGTCTGTCTATTTTTTGATTTGTTGAAAGTATTATAGTAGCGGGAAGTCTTCTTGATCGATAAATTTACGGGAAATAAGAGAAAAAAAAATCATTAAAAAGAAAATATGCCAGTCTAGGCAAAAAGTTTAGATGTACTGATAATATTATAAGATAATTTTTTGCTTTTAATTGTATTACACAAAGCAGAATTATTATATTTAGTTAACAGTTTTTGTTTTGTAAATTAGAATTTGTAGAAATATTTTCTTGTGCTTTATAAATTTAAGATTTTTATTTGATTTTCATTATCTATATCTATGTTTTACTTCGACAGTTTTACAACCACTAATAATGATTGTTTAACAATAAAAATTCAGGTATGTTTACCAAATTTTTTGTTGAAAAAAAAAATTCTTCACAGATTTTCTTTGCCGTTTTTAAACTAAAATAACTAATAGTTTATTTATTAAAAAAATAATAATTTAAAAAAGTTATAAATACAAAATTTATAATACAAAAAAGTTTTAAAGTGTACAAACACACGCAGCGCGGAATCTGTGTTCAAAATCGAAATCCATCTTCGACATAGTTCACCTCCCATTTCCGAGTAACTGGAGACTTTGACTTTACACATTACTTTCATTTAAACAAATCATTTGGCAAACCTCACTAATATCTTTTGTTTCTTAGCTTCAAATTTCTTATAATTATGTCATTCTTGAAATCCTAAGCTTCCCCAAGTAGGAGCTCAAAAGAGCTTCATTACGGCCGGACAGATATACTTTTATCAAAGCACATTAATAGAGGGTTAATAAATCTACACTTCTAAGGGATAACAAACTAAGAACCCTTAGCCACAAATGGTCCAATACTGGTAGCCAAAATTCTTTTTTACTTCCTTTTACAAAGTAAAAGAAATATTGTTATAGTGAAAAATTTCGGTTTTCAGATTTCAATGGAAATATCAATTTTGATCATACCTGAATCAATTTTGACTAGTTTTAAGGTGACGTCTGTACGTATGTATCTCGCATAACTCAAAAACGATTAGCCGTAGAATGTTAAAATTTTGGATTTAGGATTGTTATAACATCTAGTTGTGTACACCTCCCTTTTTGATTGCAATCGACTGAATCAAAAGTTTCAAAAAAAGCCCAAAATCCAAAAAATTTGGATTTTGGAGTTTATCTTAACTGCAGTAATAAGCCCTCGTTGAGAGATTTTCAACGATATGCCATAAGTAGTATTTATTTTCATTGGTTCCAGAGTTATAGACAAATAAAATTTTAATGAATGAATTTTTGGATCTTGACAACGGGAAGGCACATCAAATCAAATACGACTTCATTTACATATATTTAAAAAATTTAAATATATTGATTTATTGATAATTATTAATCTCTAATTGTAAAAATAAAAATATATATATATATATATATATATATATATATATAAAACAATAAATAATAATTCAATAATAACAATAAAAATAAATAAATTTAAGAAATCAGAAGCTATTAGTGAAATAAAATAATATGTACTTTTCATTTTAACTCAAAAAAAAAAAAAAAAAAATTGTAAACGTTAATAATTATTAATATATCAATACATTTAAATAAAAAAAAAGTTAAAAAAAAATATACGTATATGAAGTCCGATTTGAACTGATGCGTGCACGGTTACAGATCCGATGCGTTCTCACTTACATCAGAAAACTACTTCAGCGACGTGAAAGAAATTAATATAAAATGCTGATACGGACATCGGAAAAAAGTGTACAGCACAATCCAATTATGTAACTATCAACTTTATTAAAAAATTGGAGGATCATATCTCACTTTCTAATGAAACAAGTTGAAATGAAATATAGCAATAAATATGTATAGGTATATTTAATAGGTGTACAAGGAAGTCATATGGCGTCCACATGAGATTGGTTTTTATACATTATATTCATTGTTATTCTGATTATCGAGGAGTAAAAATCTCAACCTACGATTATATGACGTTTTGAATAATTTGAAACAGCCTATGTTGCTCTTTTTGGACATTTGATGGACACTAATTTGTAAAAATTCCAAAAAAATTTGTAAAAGTGAGAAAACCGGTTTGTGTAGATTACTCTAAGAATCTTATTTTTTTCGTTATTCTGAACCGATTGAATTTCATAAAATTGAGTGAAATTTTCATTCCTTTGGAATTGTGCAAAGGTGTGACATCAACATGTGAAACAGTGTGTCGTCGATAGCTATGCGATTTGATTTTTAATCTGCCAGTGAACAAAATAAAATTGCAGTTTTTTGTCTAGTATTTCTCATATTGTTTTATATAGTACTAATAATCTAATATTGAAGTATTAATTGTGATCATGTAGTATTTATATCGATTATCGTTTGTTAACGTCATGAATTACACTGTTATTCATTATGTATTTTGATGATGTATTTCTTTCTGTTGTATATTATGTATTGATTTGTTTGATATTTGTTGTTCTGATCTCGTTATAATGAAGTGTCTGATGTGTTTATCTGAAATGATGACTGTGTGTGAGGGCGATTCCCCCTTCCTGAAGAAATGCTTTATTAGCGGTACCAGGAAGGGAGAAGCCATTGGTGGAGGTTTAGTTGGTAGTGCACAGATGTACATACACTCCCTTGGTTATAATTGACAGTACCTGTTAGCGAGCCCGAACCTGATTTGGCGCCCGTAAATGGGATTCCTCCACCTCTTTAACAAAAAAAAGAAAAAGAAAAAAAAAAGAAAGTATTTCTGTTTCATGGATTTAAACAAGTCTACATCAAACTTCTAGTTGATTTGAAAGAATAATAATTTTGGGGTAGGGAATTTTCTATGCAGGTGCTTCAAACTATTTTATTCCATAAAACAGTAAAGGAGTTTTTAGTCTTTGTCGAACAAATTAGTAAAATTAAATAAAATTCATTTTTGAGTTATCATATAACCCGATAAAAGAAATAAGACAGAAGTAAAAATAAAGTTCAAGTGTGGAAATTTTGATTCTTATAAATTATTAGATCTTTTTAATTGCCCAGACTGGATAAATAAATGAAAATAGTATTAAAAGAAAAATATATATTAATCTTAGATTTAACAGTCTCCTCACAGCTGAAATGAATGTGGTTATTGTTTCAATAAATTGAAATAAAATGGATGATATTTCTCGGGTACTTAATTTCATTAAAATAAAAAAATAATATCTATGTGTATGTGTGAGTTGTATAAATATAGTTTTGCTAAATAAGCCTCTACTTATTGGACAAAATATATAATTATAGAATTATCCTAAGAGAAATTAAGAAATCTGTGAACGCAGCTAAACTTTTATTACTTTTAGAGATATTCTTTTAATACCAGATATTTCTAGGCCTTCAAGATCCAGCGATCTTGAAGGCTAAAATTCAGCGTGATTTTTATTTATGAGCCTACTTCAAGAATAGAAAGAATATCTCATGAAACCTTGAATCGCAATTCCCGAAATAGAAAACGTAAAAATTTTATCTGAGAATCGTAATAGAGATAATCTTCAGAATGTGATATTTAGAACTCAGAATGTTTAATACCTGTAAAAAATGTACTAAATAAACCGCAAATTTAAAAATTCTTTTTTAAATGTGTAAATAATAAAAAAAAAGCTGACAACACAGTTGTAGGACTTTCCCGTCACGCGGATTTTTTCTGTTGCACGGCCTATACATACAACTTAATTAAAAATATTTATCATTTTATTTAAGTATAATATTTTTGTTTATTTAATTCAATGTTCTAAATAAAGCGCCTACAAATACCGTATTTCATTCGCACGGGTGAGGCGGTACTAGCGGCCACTTAAAATACTTTTTTACACTTGAAATATTATTCGTTTATTTAATTCTACCACTCACCTGTTACGTCACAACATAGCGGATGACTACAGCAGCTGTACGTCAGTGCTACACTAGCACTCCTTGTAGTGAGAGGGGGTACTATTGACGCACTGTACCCACTTAACCACTACTTTATTTAGACTAGTGGGGGGGCGATTTTGCAAAATTCTATGGTTCTTTCTGATTAAACGGAGGCGATTTCAACACAGTGCGCTGCGTCTGTAACATTAGGTTTGTCTGCTATATATGATGAAGAAAATACTTATCTTAATAGACTGGCGCTTATCGCGGACGAGGTTAAGTTACTTAAGTTAATGTTAAGTTAACCGGTGGCAACCGGTGGTATTCAATCTGCCGGCGTCCGTGGCGATAGTGGTTGCGTCTCGAACTTTCATCCGGATGTCCCTGGTTCGAATCCCTGTCAGGCATGGCATTTTTCACACACGCTACAATTCATTCATCTCATTCTCTGAATGAAGACATACTTAACTGTGGTTCGGAGGTAAAAAAAAAAAAAAATGTATTCAACGAGCTCCTCAACGACATCGTTAAGTTTTGGGGCTTTTTTAAGCACAAAAATAGTTTGTAAAATCTCGAAAATTTTGTACGATATAAATAAAGGCCTCCACTATGTATACATGGGTTTTTTAAAAACATCATTCTTCCTTCTGAAATCAGGTGGCCTCCGTTTAATCAGAAAGTACCATTTTTTTTTGCAAATATTATTTTTGAATTGTTAACAAACGTGCCTAAGAAAAATAAGATCTTAATTAGGCAAAAACTCGAGATACTGAGAGTGACCTTGTTCTAAAAACTCATTCTTTTGACCTTTTAAGTTGAAAATTTAATGGCATCAATGTCCCATATATAGACGTAATCTGACAAAATTTGATCAAAATCGGTCGAGTAATTCTGGAGATATAATGTGATTTAGAGGGCGACGCCGAACATACACACACGTACATACGAACATCCGGAAAATTTCCGGTACATACGAACATCCGATTTTTTTGGGTTCCTTTGGTGTCAAAAACTTCAAGATCCGAAGAAAACCGCATATGCCCAAATTAGACCGATTGCAATACTTCTCCTTCTAAACCTTATCTCTTCACGGGGAAGTAAAAATATAGATATTCACAATTTTTACTTTAAATAACTCTCACTTATTATGAATTGTGCGTGCGCGCGCGTGTGCGTGTGTGTATGTGTATACCTATCAACACAAACAATATAACATAAAAAAATCAGTCGTCAAGAATCTTGAAAACAGAGTAATAAAATTTACAAACCCCGAAGATAGACCAGAATAATAAAAAAAAAGTAAAAGATTTATTAATAAATAATAATTATTCGGAAAATTCGTAAATAAAATATTTAAAAATACAATTTATAAACACTATAATGATATATCAGCCATACCTTCTAATAAAAATAATAAAAGTGAAAATTATGTAGTATTATAATATGTTGCAGGTCTGTCTGGAAAAATTAAAAAATTGCTACAAAAAAAATCTCGCAATAGCCCCATAAAAATTACAATAATCTGAATAT
>JAAAKQ030493379.1:6502-19142 GCA_010016005.3 Zanna intricata
TATATATATATATATATATAATTCTTAAAAAAATTATGCAAATTCTTTAAGAATTTTGATTTTATATTATTCTTATTATACAATTATAGGTTGATTATATATATTATCAGACATTCTAACTAATACAAAATCAAAAATTAAATTCATGGGATAGATTTCAGAGGCCTTTGAAATAAGATCTGGAATAAGACAAGGAAATGGACTTACTTTTTCTGTTCAGTCTTCATAACCACTGTAAGATATTACTTCAGAGGATAATATATATTAATGTAAATGAAATGAAGTCTTGTACATTCTCACGTCGACCATTACTGAAATGTGTGGTTTATTGAAACCCAACCTCCAAAGAACATTGACATCCACGATTTAGTATTCAAATCCATATAAAATAACTAACGAAATGGACTTTCACCATTACTGTTTAACTGTTTATTGGTAAAAGTAATTAGAGGATGGTGAAAAGATGTAAAAGCTAAAGGGATAAGATTGGATACCAAATATAATGTCACAGCAGACTGCTTAGCATTTACTGTTGATAATGTTCTCCTCACAGAATCAATAGGAAAAGCACAAGAACAGTTAACAAAATTACAACTATAAGCTTAAAAAAGTCCAACACTTAAATATCAACAGGAATAGACCTCTGTAATCTAAAGAAGAAAAAAAATTACAAGAATCAAATAGATGAGTCTAACCTTCATCCAACTAAGAATACCTATAATAAGAAATACACCAAGTTTATACAAGTTCAGGAGTGAATTCAAGAGAAGTGACTATTATATATTGATTAACATAGTCTCTTAAGCGCTTAATATAAAAAAAAAATGTACAAAAGAAATTTGAGTGAAATTGAATTAATAAAAATAAATCCAATGTAAAAACTTAATAAAAAGCTATTGTTTACAAAATAAAAGGGGAAAAACAAAACTACACAACTTTTTATGTAGGTATGATCAATAGAACCTTTTAATACAGATCAATTCTAAATAATGGACTCAATTTTGTAATATTTCCTGAACTACACATTGTATCTGATTGATATATTTATGTAGTAGTTGAGAAGAAGGTCTGAAAAACATTGCTGGAGCGCATGTAGTTGAGCAAATAATTAGTAGAGTGCTTGCGTTGCTATTATATTTCAGTTTTGAATAAGATGGCTACAGTGTAAAGAAATTTTCTACAGCTCTACGGCAAAGTTTCTTCTATTCAAAAATGTAAAAATATTGATAAATTAAGAATGATCACTTATCTGCCATAAAAAACTGTATAAATAAGATAAAAATGAATCTAGTTAAAACCTAACTGATGAATATGTT
This sequence comes from Zanna intricata, assembly GCA_010016005.3. Taxonomy (NCBI): domain Eukaryota; kingdom Metazoa; phylum Arthropoda; class Insecta; order Hemiptera; family Fulgoridae; genus Zanna; species Zanna intricata. The sequence goes on from JAAAKQ030493379.1 coordinate 7,819, forward strand.
TTCACACTATTACTCACAATAGCAAGAGCTTTATCTACTGTATCTAAAAAATCTTTCCACCTCATATACATTAGCCCATTTTTATATCATCCATCACTGCTGTTCATCCCTCTCATATCATGAGATCTGTTTTTTCTTCTCTTTCGTTGACAAATAAATCGTCCATTCAGCAATCAAGTTTTCATTGATTGTAATGTAATCTTGAAAGCAGAGATCCCAAGTAGAAAAATTCCATTTTACTTGTCTTTGATTCTGAATATTATCTTTAACAGACCTACTTGTAAATTGAATTATAAGCTTATGAACCATTTTCCCTTGTTGATTTTTAAGGATGTGGGATACCCATATAGCTTTCTGCTATCAGGCAGTCCAATCTTTAGCAACATTGTTATTAAAACAACCTCTCCAAAAATATTTGCTCTTCTGTTCAGATACATCATAGATTTCAAAATTATTTCTTCTAGAATATTAATCCAGTCTTTAATTTTATACTTAAATTTAGATTCTTTATTTTCTATGTAATTAATATATTAAATTCATTTGATTATGCATAAATTGTGGTTTCACTTTTTGATCATCTGATTTTATGGTTAAGTACTCAATTTGGGATGGCAAACATCAAATTAATTACTCAAATCTCTTTCCACTTCTCAATTTTTTTCTTTTAATTTCATTCAATAGCAATATCATTCAGTGTAATGAATCCTTCACCCTTCCTTAGTGAAACTAAGGAAGCATTTTCCAATGCAACACTTTTTCTTCAACTCTTTCTCACAATTCCAGAGATTAATTTCTTTTTGCAAGAAGTTAACACCATCTTGGGACAGATTTACAAATTTACATTGAAACTTCCCATGATAATTTATCTTTCTTTGAGATGCCATTAGTTTTAATGAACAAGATAGAATAATGCAAATTCCAACCATCAAATTTTTTACACCAGAAACATATTGCACAAGTTCTCAATCATAACTCAAGATGTTAAATTGCTATACATTTAAGGGTTGCAGAGTGTGATAATAAGGTAATGATGAATTTCAGTTGACAATTAATGAAAATTTGTCATAGGGTAAAAATATAACAATTACATGAGAAATTGTATTTATCTAAGAGATTTCTGTATAGTTAATATATAGTTGAATTTATAAAACCGTAGCTGTATTTTTATTTTAATAAAACTGTTTAAAGGGTAATTTTATATTGTATAAACTGAAAGATGAGTATTCTACAGAACACCCTTTACTTATATAGAACAAAACTTGATACCTGAATTTGTCAGTGTGTGATAATAATAATCTATATGGCAGGATTTTAAAAGATTGGCTTCTTTTAATAATGAAAATGTAGAATTTATTTTTTAAAAAGTGTCATGATCTCTTTATTGTTTTATTTTATTATATTTAATTAAACATTTAATAGTCTTACTGTATAAGACTATAAAAGTATGGTTTTATACTATACTTTTATAAGTATATTAGGCATTCTAATATACTTATAAAAGGTAATAAGAATTATTCCCATTATGAATCGTCAATAGATTCTTTTTATTAGTGCAGATAACAATCCTTATCATACATTGCATTTGATAATTTCTTAATGATTAGTATTTCAGTAGATGTTTATTTCAACATTATTAGAAAAAAGATTGTTTTGATAAGGAAAAAAAATATTTATATATATATATATATTTTTTTTTTTAGCTTGCCATTTTATAAAATCAATGTTCCAACTGTTGATACATTAAGATATCAATTTTTAACCAGAGGTCTTATTGGAAAGATGTTTCCTGTTCTGCTTGTTGGGGTTGATGGTACTGGAAAAACAACTACTGCTTTGTCTTCCATGGATTCATTAGATACTAGCAGATATACAATTCTTACAGTGAACATGTCTGCACAGGTTAGAATTAAAATGGTATTTTTGGTCATAATTTAGATCACTTACATGTTTAATGGGATATTAAAAAAATGTTATTTTGCTACTATTTTAGCTTATTTATAAGGAAACTCATTATTCTTGATTTTTTTTTTTTTTTTCTTTCATAAATCTCCACCTCCTGTTATAGTGCTCTCTCTCTGCTTATGAGAAGTCAAATTTCAATGGATGATAGATAGTTCAGTTCAGCACTGTACAAACTGAAGTTCAGTGAACATATAGCGCTTAATTGGATGAAATAGGAGTAGGAACAAGAAAAATCTGATTTTTTTTTTTTTTTTTTTTTTTTTTTTTTTTGTTAAGCAGGCCCATAAACACATACAGGTGGGCTATTCAGAACTAGTGACACATTGAAGAACTGGATTTCATAAAAAAAAGTATAAATAATCTTAGTTGTTTAAAGATTTATTATAAATTGGTAATATGGAAATAATTATTTGATGCCAATAGAAATTGCCAATGGAAGAAATGATATCCGCTTGACTAACGTATGATTTACAATTTTGTTGTAATTTCTTTGGATATCATTGTTTTGTTAGATTATTCTTTTATTCTTTTTATGAATTACTGATACTGTTCTTATGGATTTATTATTAACATTTATTGCGGTTCTAGAAAAAACAAATATACGTTTTTTTCAATTTCTTGCCCAAGTTTTTTTTGTTAATAATCATATCATTCACTTTATACAATATTTTTCCTTTTTTAACAAAACTAGTATGATGACCTCACGAATCGAAGATGGGTAATGTAATATTGCACTTTTTTTGTTTTTTTTACCTTAGGTAAAAAAAAAGTTAGTTATTTCTTCACAGAATGAAAATGATTTGTAGTATGTGTAAAAATGCCATGCCTGATCGGGATTTGAATCCGGGACCTCCAGATGAAAGGCCGAGACGCTACCACTTGCAGCATGAAGGCCGGCAATATTGCACTTTTTACTTTATAAGTGTAATCCTCGATTTTTATCGAATCCGTCTACACACTTCTTACATTATTAAATGATTTTTTTCTCCATCAATTAGTTCAAATAGTTGCAATTGTAGAATAAAAATTTTACCAATCAAATTTATTTCTGTTAAAATTTTTATGTAAGAAATCTTTGTCGTCACATTTGCAACACTTTCCTACTGTTCATGTGTTTTTTTCTTTTTTTTTAGCAGCTAGAATTTCTAATAAACTAATACTTTGATTTATTTTTTAATAAAGTGATGGGATTAAAAAAATTGTTTCATCTTCACTTCTTTCATTTACATAGAGCATTTACTATTAAAAGAAGCTCCAGTTATTTTATTTTTATTATTTCAAGTACATATCAAGTTTTTGTACACTACTTAGTATCGAGTACTTCTACCTAGTAGCGCTATTCGTAAACCCACCTTTTTGAGCAAAAAGTTACGTATTCGAGTCCCCTGCGGTTCATCAAATGAAAGAAAAAACATTGTTTAATAAAATGCGAGGTATTTGGTGAAAGTATGCTTTATCACAAATCTAACTGAACTGAAATACAATGTTTTCATGCTTATTTTTTTCCTATTTAAATTTCACTTTTAGGTTAGATCATGTCTAGAACTGTAAATATAGTTCGTTGACTTCGCCGTGCCGTCTAATTCTACGACCTCTTACCAGCAAAATTCTAATGAACTTCTTGATAAAGTAAAATACATTTTTACTGTAGCATACTTTAAATTAAATTTTGGCCAAATTAAAATGTAAGTTATCAGCCTGGTAAATTTACAAAAAAGATTTATTCACAATTCTACTCATCATATGAGATAGTTTACTAAATTATAGAAAAATTGAATCCTTTTGTAACTACCGGTGCAATTCACTAAAATGATTCTTAGTAGTAAAACAGAAATGTATTTGATACACTTTACAGAAGGTAAGACCTTTACAATATGGTTTTTTTGCATTGTTTCCAGTTTTTATTGCTCAATGGCCAATGACCAATCTGGTCTTTCCTGACTCTTTCTGCAACTATTGCCACTGTTGGGCCCCCTTTTTTCTATTCTAACTGTAAACCAGTTAGATTAGAAAAGGGACAACCATGTTTTTTTCTATTGGTCTTTCCTTCATTATAAAATGCACCACCACATGTGAAATATTACAGAAGATTCATTTCTACAAAAATTTATTAATTTGACAGGGCTTTCATTACAGACTTTGTGTTCACAACAACTAAATCAACTTTAAAGAAAAAATACTATAAGATAAAATTTTTTTGAACAAATTTTAATTCTGCAAGAGATTATTAGACCATCTATTAGGTCCACATCCCCCATGAAGGTTTTATATTTTTGGCAATGACATTGCAAGTGCAATATCCAAGTGCAAATATAATAGTGCAATAATTATGTTTGTATGTACAGCAATGACTATGCTGACTGAGATTTAGAAATGTGTCACAACTATGGGTAATCATAAGAGTTGCCAGTTTCCCGCAGGTTTCAGAAGTGTCTAAATTTTTTCAGTTGTGTATTTTTTTTGTTAATTTACAATTAAGTAATTTTTATGTATTTAAAATATCAAATGGCACAGTGCCTAGAAACTGTGTAAATAAACCAGACTCATTTTGTTACATTTGTGGTGAATTAATGTTAAAAAATCAACCGCGCATATGTACTCCATACTCCAAAAAGTGTTACAAACTTTGTCTCGGATGTAAAGTTAGTGACTAAGATAAGACCTGGGCTGGGTATGTCATAAATGTTATGGTAGCCAAAAAAAGGTAAAGATACAAATGTTATGAGTTTGTAAATTTTTGACTGATAAACCGAATAAAATAGATCTCATATCTGTATTTATAGTAGCTTCTGGAACTATTATAAATACATTTTTTTTATGGAATTATTTCTTGATGTATGAAATTCGCTATGCCAATGATCTGGAACGAATCAAGAAATCATTGCACAGACTTAGTTTTGTTTGACAAATGTTTTTGGTATTAATTCTAAATCAAAACATATTATAAAATGCCCCAATTTACTGTTTGCTATCAGACCTATTCCCCGCAGTGATGAACTGCCAGTTCCAAAACCTCCTGAAAGTATAATACTAAGTGATTATGAAACAAAAAATAAATCTGATGATGACAGCTGTGATAATGATTTAACTAGTGATCCTTCATTTCAAGGTTCAACTTCTAAATCTCATCTTCTCACTCACAAAGATCTTAATGACTTTGTTCAAGATTTGAATCTTTCCAAAAATCAAGCTGAACTTTTGGGCTCCAGATTAAAAGGCTGGAATCGCTTCAGTAACAAAACAAAAAGTTATTGCATTTAGAAATAGACAAAATGAATTTGAAAACTCTTTTTCTGTTGAAAATGAAGTTGTTTTCTGTAATAATATTGGTGGTCTTATGGAAGCCCTTGGGTCATAAACACAAAATAGAAGAATGGAGTTTACTTATAGATTCTTCAAAGAATAGCATAAAGCTGTACTTCTCCTCATTGGAAACAAATTTCCATCTATACCACTTGCCCATGCTGCCAAAATGATAGAAACTTATGAAAGCATGGAACTGTTACTGAACAAAATATACTATAAAAAATGTTAATGGCATATCTGTTGCGGTTTAAAAGTTATTGCACTTTTACTGGCATTGCAGCTTGGTTACACAAAGTATTCCTGCTTTCTGTGTGAATGGGACAGTAGAGACAGATGTAATCACTATGGGAAGGAGGGTGGCCGAAGAGAGTATGTTTTAATCCTGGAGAAAAGAATATTGAAAATAAACTGTTGATTGATCCAAAAAAAATGTAATTCCCTCCACCTCACATAAAACTTGGTCTTATGAAGAACTTTGTCAAAGTTATGGATCAAAACGAATCACGATTTGCTTATTTAGAAAATAAGTTCTCCAGAATCAGTGAAGATAAGATTAAAGAAGGAATATTCATAGGACCACACATATGGGAACTGATAAAAGATAGTAACTTCGACAATCAATTGAATGAGACAGGGAATCTGCTTGGACATCATTCAAGTGTGTCTGCAAAAACATTTTAGGAAATGATAAGGAAGAAAATTACAGAAAAAATAGTACATGAATTTTTATCATCATACTGATTCATGGGGGGATGGAATATGTCACTGAAAATCCATTTTCTGCATTCTCACCTGGATTTCTCCCCAGAAAATCTTGGAGCAGTGAGCAACAAACGTGGTGAGCTGTTCCATCAGGACACTTCTACTGTAGAAAAACAATATCAGAGAAAGTGGGGCCCAAAGATGCATGCACAGACTATTTTTGGGTACTTAAAAGAGATAGACCTGAAATAGAATACAAAAAAAAAGAGAATATGGCAAGAAAACTGACACTTCTAGCTTCTAGGTAAGTATGTTATTTTATTGTATTGTGTAAAACTACTAAAAAATTTAAATCGCTCAAAAACCTTACTTGTTGCAGAAAAACCACTTATATTTTTAAATTCAGCATAAAAAATACTAAGTACACATATTATAATTTTGTGATTAAAAAAAAGTAATTTTTTTATTGACCAATGTAATTTGGACCGAGATAATTATGAGGCTGTTTGAAGAACATTTTGTTGACATCAGGTTGAAATTTGTTAATTTAATTTAATTGATTAACAAAAATTGAGAAATACAGGAAATAAAAACCAGTACTAGTTTCAGAAATTTCTCAGGAGTGGTCAACCTGAGGGTGTACAAGACTACACTTCATTCACAGTCATACACATCAGTCCTCATTCATCCTCTGAAGTAATACCTTACAGTAGTTGCAGAAGCTAAACAGAAAAAGAGAGAGAGAGAGTTTCAGAAATTTGATTTCAATTCAAAACAAAAAGATCAAAATATAGCAGAAGAATATTAAAATTTTAAATCAAAGAAAAATTTTCTTTATTAAAACCTTAATCTTAACGTAGGTTTTTTTTTTTATAGTAATTATATATTTTTTTGTAGTAATTATAATTTTCATTTTTAATTTTGATGTAGACTACATCAAATAACATTCAAGAAACTATTGAAAGTAGAGTCGAAAAGCGGACAAAAGGAGTATATGTACCATATGGAGGTAAGTGATTTTCTGTTACTGTGATAAACTAGTGTAACAAAATATAAGACATAACTTTGGAGGTGATTTTGGTGCATTAAAATAAGAAAACATTCATGTAAACATATATTTCGGGGAAAATTTTCATTCATAAGTAAAAAATGGTGATACTTTCTAATAAGATTCTGAATTTATGTTTAATTTTTTTTCAAATAGATCTTGTGTTATTTTTAAAAAAATGTTTAATTATGCACATTTATGTTTTAATCATTAATATGATTGAAATATGTAATATATAGTTATATTATAGGTATATATACCATTACAGGTATAGTTGTGTGTGTGTGTGTGTATATATATATATATATATAGGTGTGTATATATATATATATATACATATATATATATATACACACACATACCTATAATCTGTAAATTAAACTGAACAACCTTTTTCCTTAATTATATTACTTACAAAATTCTATTCAGAACTTTTAAGTAATTTATTTTGCAAATGACACTACAATGTAACAGGCAACCAATCTTAAACTGATATGAATATTTTAATAGTTTAACTAATATGAAAGATGAAACGTAATAGTTTGATATTACATTTGTAGAAAACAAGTATAATAATTTAGTCACTATGTGAAGTGTTAAAAGGTTTAACACAAGATCCGAGCAATTATATTTCTACTATTGCCTTTTTGGGGATTGTGGTAGATGAAATCTCAAGGGGAGGAAACATTTAGCTTACAAGAAACATATAGCTTAAAAATGTTACAAAATAATATTTATCTTTGAGATTGGATCTTATTGATAATTTAATAGTAGAAAAGATAAAGAATATGTATAAAAATTAACCATTACTTTAAATATGTAATATTTATTTTCTTTAACAAGCTATTCTATAAAACTTTGTCATGATCAAAAATGATTTACTTCAAATTAATATATTAATTTCATCCTTTTTTTTAAGGAAAGACTATGATTACATTTATGGATGATTTTAATATGCCTGCAAAAGAAGTATATGGATCTCAACCTCCTTTAGAATTGATCAGACAGTGGATTGATTATGGATTCTGGTATGACAGACACAAACAGTTTCAGAAATATGTGAAGGTATTATCTTTTTGTCTGAATTTCAAGAAAAGATTTTAACTTAATGTCACTGTATTAGAGAAATGTAGTTGGTATTTTGAAAAACTTGACATTGTTTACTAATTGAATTTATTATTCAAATCATCTAATATTATCAAATGTCATAATATTAGATGTCTTGTACTGTTCAATGCTGACTTTAAAAATAGGAAAAATCTGAAAAGAAATCACCCTACAAGATAGTATATGTTCTTCACATATTTTTAAAGTAATCAGAATTCTCTTGCCAACCAATAATAATACTTCTGTGAATTGTAATATTGCATATATAAGCTGCTAAAAAGTGTTCTATTGTTTTAAGAATATTTTTTTTTTAATATTGATTTTTCTGCTTCAAAAAATCTAATATAAATTAGAATCTAAATTATTATTAATTGCATTTATCAAACAAAGCGTGATAGAGATTTTTCATTATCTTTCATTTTGTTCATCCATCCCTTCCACATTTTACTTTTAGAATTCTTAAATTTCTGAAGTGTAAATGGATTGCAGACATTTATTATTTAACTTAAATCTTTGAATAATTTTCCTTGAGTTTTTACAATTTTTATTGCTATTTCTGGATATTTTTTTATGTACTACTTCTTTGGGTGAATTTATTTGTCTCATTGTATCTATCGCCTCTAGATGTTTTTAATTCATTGCTACTTAATATAAATATTTGTGATCTCAATAAGATTTATATTCCTGTAATATATTTGTCATTGTTGTAAGTGCTTCATAAAGTATACTTTTTAAAATTATTCTTTATTGTGCATTATTAACTTTTAATATAATTTTTTATTGCCAGAATATTAAATTAATGAAAAAAATGGATTTTAATTCATTCTAAGCACACGAAGCACAATGAAGTTTATAACGAATGTTAGAAAAAGATAGATGTGTATCAACTAGATGGATTAATTAATTACATGCATGGTGATTTATTTTTTGCAGTGTTAATCTTTTTTCCCTTCTGCAACTCTTATTAAACTTCAACCCTTTAACTGTTGCAACCCTTATTAAGTCTTAAATTATCTGATTTCAATGTCTTGCACAACTTTAAGCATACTGGTACATCAGTTATATTTATTTCCAAGAGAAACTCATGAAATTAGAACACTATATAAATGTTTTTATTCACTGATGAAACTTTTAGAGACATTAATAAACTCTGATTGTTATTCATACTCTAATTATTCCATCCACAATTACTTCAAACTCAATCAAAACAATTTTGAAAAACTGAAAGATTTATTTATTGAAAGATTTAAAATTTGAAACTTGAAAGATTTATTTATTCATTTCTAAAAAGAATATAAAATTTCCTGAATGGGATGGATCAAAATAAATTGTCAAAGTTTCAGTTTACAAAGAGATGCTCGATATTCAGGAATGATTATAAATTGTTAATCAATTTTTTGAGTGTAATCAAATGAATTCATTTTTAATTATAAATCAGGTGAGGAGGCATACCATTGATGCAAAAGTAATCATAGTTGGTACAAGTATCAAGGAATTTAATAAACAGTAATGAAAGATTTGTTCGAAAAAATATCATAAAAGTACAAAATAAGTTTCAAAAAGTGAATAAATGTCTCATATATTTGATACTATCTCTTTTCTCCTTTATGATAATTCTTGTTGCCCAACACAGATTGTCCAGCATTCACAAACAATTCAAAAAATTTCTGAGACTATTTTCAGTTTGTAATTGAAAAATCATAAATCTCTGGAAGCAATTTCATTTGAATTCAAGTGCATGGTGGATCGTATTTGTAATTAAAATTTCTGACAAAGGAACAGGAAGAGGCATTGTTTTATTGCAATTTTTCTCTCAAGCAACTGAAAGTCTTGGCTCTAGTAACAAACCAGAAACATGAAAGTGATGGACAGTTTTTAATAAAACTCATTTGTTTAGCCTGGAAAGTATTTATCATGTACAACTTACCATTAGTATTAAAAAAAGAAGTAATATCACTAAATATGGTGATCACTTCCCACTGCTTTGACAATCTTTAAACAATTACACCTTGCTTTTATTTATGCCTTTTTCATTATCATCATTAAATGCTTAGAGAAATCTCATACATTTTAACCTTGAATATTTCTGAACTTAAAGAAAACTTGATACTGTAACATTATTTAATGTGTTCTGCCATCGTTCAATAAATTATACATTTATTATAGTTAGCATGGTCATATGCAAAGACTGGGATAATACTAACTTACTGGTGGGCATAACAAAGACGCTTATTCATTACAGAATTAATTTCCCAAGAAAAAATGTTGGATAACTTTTTCATAGGACTTTTTAAAGTTGTAAAAGTTATACGTATAACCAGAATTCCCATTTTTTGTTGTTCTTGTATTTTGACAAAAAACTTTTCAATTTCAGGTAAAACTGTTCAGAATATTAGTTACAGCATTACAGTTCAGCATATTATTTCACCAAACAAACCCTTCTGTAGATTTTATAATGTAGTTCATTTTTATTATTTTATTTCAGCCAGATTTGCATTTTTCACATGGTACAAAAATTCATCTCTCAACAGCTGTAATTAGATAATTAGTATAAAAAAACTAATAAAATAAATTTAATAATTTTTTTTTTTAAGTTTCAATGTAGATTTTTGTATTAACAGGAAATGTTACTAGTGGGTGCTATGGGACCACCTGGAGGTGGTAGAAACACTATATCTAACAGACTTCTTAGTCGATTTTCTGTAATTAATCTAACTTTTCCCAGTGAAAGTGATCTGATGCAAATTTTTTGTACAATGCTGAATCAACATATTCATGACTTTGATGATTCCATCAAACAAATTAGTAAGTATTTACAAAAATAAAATTCTCATTTTACTTACTACTTATTATTATTTTTTTCTTTATGTTAAGCACTTTTGTTTACTAAATATATTAATTAATTTTTAAACTATAAAACTTATAAATATTGATATGATTAATAAATTTTAACAGAGAACTGTAAATAACTGTAAGGAATTAATAACAAGTAAACAGATTTACTTTTTTACTTTTACTTTTCATCAGCTCCTGCTTCTCTAGGTGTTTAAAAATTATTAAAGATAACATTTTTTTCTACTTTTAGTTAATTTTACAAGTGCTGCTATTTGCTTTAAAATTTATAAATTTCTATTTAATTTTTAAAAAATAAAATTGAACAAATTTTAAACTATTAATACTATTTTTCTATTAATACAAT
>JAAAKQ030493390.1:0-21160 GCA_010016005.3 Zanna intricata
ATTACGTAGCCCAATGCATAATAAAAGAGGTAGTTTTAACTGTGTTACAGATACCCTGTAGATCAGTGTTATTTATATAGCAACAATTATCTGATTCTCAATAATAGTCTCTGATGGAAAATAATAAATATTGTAGTACGTGAAAAATGCTTTGCCTGATCTGGAATCAAATCTGGTATTTCTGGATGAACATGTTTCTGATCTTGGTTTATTTATCATGATATTTTTGAAAAGGTTTAAGTTATGCAATATAAATGTTATAAATATATAGTGGTCTTGTAATAATAAAAAAATAACTTTTTTTTTCAGAAATGTGTGGTATGGTTTTCTTTTATTATGTAGTTTTATTAATAATTATTAATAAAAAAAAATATCATAATTAAGTCAGTGAGATCAGTGAACTTGCTAAGTATTATTTATTTTTAGTTTTATCCAATACTTAGGTTTATAGACAATTATTGGATTTGTTCAGCTATTTCTTCATGAAACCATCAAATAAGTTCATAGAAGTTACACATTTAGCACTTAAAACCTTTTATTTCTATTTATTTATTTTATATCTTTTTTATTTCAAATTTTTGTATTCTGGTCATTACATTTTAATAAAACTCACAATCTAACATTTATTGAACAGTATGACAAACATATCACATTAAAATGATTAAATACTAAACAAAATTCCATGAAAAATTAATGAAAATTTTCTCCAAAGACCTTTTATGGCTAATTATCTGGTCCTCCTTTAGTGGACTATCTGAGAGCACTTATATGAGAAACAATAAGCAATAGTAGTATTGGCAATTCCATTGCAGAAGAAACTGTCAATTAGCTTTAAAAGGCAAACTGAAGAAAATACTTAAATCATTTATTATTAATAATTCTACAAGAAATTAAAGATTATAATTTTTAAAATGTTCTGGTGACCTCAAAACTTAGAACAATAGCCATAATTTTAAACAATAGTAACAAAATTTATTATAAAACAGATTTATTTTGTTCTAAAACGAGTTTTTAGTCTTTTAATTCTTGCATCCAGCAGAGAGAACACCAAGGTCAGCAAACTATTTTAAGATAGTTAATATAGTAGTTAAGTAATCTAGTGTAATAGAACACTAGAGTTCAAATTCTATATCAAAAAATGAGAATCCATTTGAAGATTTTAGTTAAAAGGATAGTTTAGACAGAAGCCAGAATCTGTTTGTACAAATTTTATTTACCATGTAATTTGTTTCTTTTGCTACTTGTCAAAGTTTCAAAAGCAGAAAAATTTTAATCCACAGTAGTTGAACCTGTGGTGTCTGAGGTAGTGTTTACACTGCTAATAGTACAGTGGAGAGGGATAATGTACTATAACAGGGTATTGCAGGTAGCAAGGAGCCAATAACCAGTTCAATAATCCATCCCCACTCTGCAAGTGAACTCTTCTTTATATTCAATATAGTCCCCCTAAACATCATTGCATTTGTTTTGCTAGGGCCTGTAGACATGAGAACAATTAATTGCATGTCAGGCCAGTGCATGATAATGAAGCACTAGTGAACAAATGGAAACGAACACACAGAATCATGCGTTTTTACTCAACAGCATGTCCAATGCGCTTCTAGAGTTTCCCCACCCTCTTGACAATTTCAGCAGCATCCTTGAGTTACTAGTTATTGAGTTAAACTAGACACATATTCAGTTGAATATGCATTATCAACAAGTACAGTCATGGAGTTTGACAATTTTGACAGTGTGTATTTATGAAGAAGTAGAAAAGTGACGAGCTATATAGGATATGGAATGTTCAGATTATAAGAACAGAGTTATAAAAAGATTACCTTAAGAAGAATTAGTGGATATTTTGTCTGAGGATTGTTCAGTAGTACAGAAGAAAATTCTCAGTAAGTTTCATTTATTGAAAATGTATATTATTATTTAATAATATACATATACAAGAAGGAAGCAGACAATAAAGTTTTGAATACACCTGGGGCAAGCACAGGCACTCCAAGCAACAAAACAGTCAAGCTAAACCCAGTAGACAAGCACTTTTCTGAGATATTAACAAAGGTCTTTTGATAAGAAAAAGAAAAATTGAGAAAACCAACCAGGATGAGGACAAATTGTTTTGTTTATCTTTGTATATAAAGAACTGAAAAAAGTTCCTGATCAAGGTAAAATACGGAAAAAAATTTAGTCGCTTGAGGTCATTCAGAGAACACAAAATTTTTATAATCGGCTTATCTGTATGAAGCGCCAAGGAGTATGCTATTCCAACATGGCTATAATAACCAAAACAATCAACACATGTTCAGCATTTTAATTCCCTCTCAAGGGAGAAGACCGTCTTGTGGCAATCCAGTTGCCACACAACATCCTTGATTCCTAGCCATGATTGACTATACTGGAGGTCGTCTTTTTACCCTCAATCTGATCAAATTCTACAGTCATCAGTCAACCTCAGTGAGATGCCGCTGATCCAAATGCCTTGGAAGACATTTACATCAGCAAAGTCCACTTGGTCTTAGCCTTCACTGAAGGCATAAAACATCTTGATTGTATTACCATTTATCCCTTAGGAACTACTCTACTAAACTCGCAGAAGCATGAACAACACCTAACTGTATTGTCATCTAAACGAGCACATATATGTACCTTACAACGTAAATTCAGAACATCACCTTTACCTTGCCAGATGGTCAAACCACAAATTATTGATTGAAGTGCAAATACCAAATAAACTGTCCTAGAGAACCTCAGGTCTGGTCCGTTCATGAGTTGAGTATAATCTCTAATCGTCCATCATAGCTCCAGCTTTGAGATCTGCTAAGACGAACTTCTAAGTTGATCATAACTATTTTTCCCTGTCCGCCATTAACAGGTGCATTCCAATTCAGCCTAAGAATTTCCACGCATGAAAATCAATACTGATTTTCATGCGTGGAAATTTGAGAGTGCTCAATCTCAAGCATGCCTACCTCCAGCTAGCCAACTGTTTGGACAGCACCCTACTCACCCAGGGTACTACCATAATTAAACCCGCTCAGCACCAGTGCAGTGTAGGAGGTGCAGTAAGCTAGCCAATTGAATCTCGCAGAAAAATCCTTAGTGGTTGAAGCCGCAGGAAAGAAACACTCCGCCAGGTCCCCTATCACTAGCCCACCGGGCTGGTCTAGTGGTTAACGCAACATCACAAATCAGCTGATTTTGAAGTCAAGAATTCTAAGGTTCAAATCCTAGTAAAGGTAGTTACTTTCTTACAGATTTGAATATTAGATCATGGATACTGGTGTCCTTTGGTGGTTGGGTTTCAATTAACCACACTTCTAGGGAGGGGTTGACCAGAGATTGCTCAGGAGTACACTTCATTCACATTCATACATATCTTCCTCATTCATTCTCTGAAGTAATACCTTACGGTAGTTCCAAAGGCTACAGGTAGTTTCGGATAACAAAAAAAGAAAAAGATCCCCTATAACTACACAGACAGACTTCAGTCAAAACAAAGCCAAATTATTAAGGATATGGGTTAATCCGTCTCTTGATGCAGAAGCGCTCCTGTGAACAGGGTCGACAGGCCACAAAAAGTGCCCACATAATTTACAACCGAGTTGTGCTAAAGAAGCAATTTGGCGATTGCATTAAGCCTACAAAAAAAGGCTTCTGAATTAAAGAGTAGCCAAACCACTCTGTGTAACGAAGAAACCAGAAACAACCTCATGATCTGGTAGATCACCCTCACCAATGGACAGGTGCTACAGAAAAACAATTTGAAGACTCTCAAAAAAACCTACTCTCCTAGCACTACCAACACAGACACCAAGCACTTATGAAGCAATCCCTAACTTTCTAGGGAATTGAAACAAAACTGTACCACACAGTCCTTAATGTTGACCGAGTGATTGCATTCTTTGCACAACATTTTACAGTTACAGAAGAGGAACTTCGGTTTTCTGCAGACAGTCCTCATATTTGTCACCTTCCTTGCCACAATGCATGCAAACTGACTCATACTTACAGTATTTGGCTCTGGGGCCAAAACAATAGCACTTGAAGCATCTTTGCATGTTAACATATTCTTTGAAGCAACAGGACATTAGATCGGCATACAACCTACGCTCGGACACAAACTTCTTGAAGACTAGCACCAAGTTCAAAAACTCTGTGATACCTCTGGGGATCATGCCTGCCTGTCTTGAAGAGTAGCCTATCAATTTTTGCTTCAACGCAGCATCATCCAAATTGGTGTTCTGCTCCCTAGCAAAGGACAGAACCTCCTCATTAGATACCCACTGGTCCATGTTGTAAACAATGATTCGTGACCTACGTTTACGTTTGGGATCGACCTTGACCTCCAACTTTTTCACAGCAGGAGACTCTGCGAAGACACAAACAGTCTTCTTATCATTGGCAACCACTACCAGACCCCTGCTAGTCTCTTTAATTTCCCTGGTCTTAAGATTCTTCCTGTTGCCATGTAGGGCAACCTGGAAGTTCTCTTTGAGTTGCCTACTAGTCTTAGTAGACCACTCAGTTTTGTTAACAAAAATAACCTCGAGCTGCTTTGAGGCTTGACTAGCTTCACATTTACTCTGCACAACTTCAGCATATCGTCGTGGTTGTGCTGTGGCCGGAACTGGTGCCTGAACCACTTTCACCTCCTTGGACTTGGTGCCCAAGACTTGGTCAGCAGCTGATCTGGGAATATGGCCAAGCAAACGCAGCAGCTTATTCATCTGATATTACTCAGCCCCCTGTAAATAGTGTACAACCAACCCCTTCCCTGAGAGGCAGTTACACTTCCTGGTAACATCTTTCTGATTTGATGGAGCTTTACAATATTAACCTTTTACTTTGAATCTTACTTTATGTGAATTTTGTGTTTAGTGTTTATGTTTTAATTTTGAAAGTGCATATTATATTAATATAATGGGTATTAATATTGAATACGTTTTATTTTGTAATTTCATTTTTATACAGTTGAATAAATTTAATTTTGTAATGTTATTTGATATAAATATAAATTAATGTACCTAAATATGATCACAAGCTTTTCTTCAGGTGAAATATTGTTCCTCACAAAGTTTGCACAAGATGTTATATCATTCTTAATTATTTTCAATAACTCTTAAAGGATTCAATACAGCTTCTAAAGTAGTTAACAAACTTAGGCTTGTATTTTCTCAAATTTGGATACAGTGTTACAAAGGAACAATTAGTATTGTATAAAATAAATTAATTGAATAAATAAAATAGTATCACGTAAAACTGGATGCACCAAATATTGTCCCTGTCTGGTCTTTCATGTTCTGAAACGATAGTATAAAATAGCTAGACTGTAGCATACAATATGTTATATTTGTGAGCACAACACTGCATGTGTATGCTTTTTTTTTCTTAACATGAGAGTACTTAATCATATCCTTAAACACATGAACAAGAACTCTCACATACCTTTAGTATGGAAGTATCTCAATTTCAATCTCAAAGAAGTTTTTCAGTTCCTTTCAAACTAGTACTAAGCATCTTAAATGGCATCTACACTGTTGTTAAATTTTTCCCCAAAAATTAGGTTCTTTGATAATTAAAATAGTGATAAGTAGATAAGTTAAGACAGGGCTACATAACAGATAAGAGAGAGCATCCATTTGAATTGTCATTATTGAATAGTGTTCTTTTCTGGTGAAGAAATATTATATTTGTTTCCCTTTCATTTTTATGTTCATTAGGAAAATAGTAGACCCAAATCTCACTTCATGCCATAATACAATTGAAAGACCATTCCTCTTTCTAACTACTAAAAAAAGTTGTCGCCTATAACCACTTTTTTATTTTTATTTAGTGCAGTTAAGCAAAAACCCATCTCATACACACTTTGACTGTCATGTTCAATATTTCCTTAATACCTGACATTAATTCCTTACCTCTACTAAACTTGTGTAGGGATATTTGATGATTGGTAAACAATCTCATTAATTTATAAGAAAAACAGTGAAGGATGCCAAGTGAAGAATGTTTGGTTGCCAAGTGTGAGATTCATTTTCTACACAATCTTTTTCTATACAAACTTCATTAAATAATTTTAATGTCCCATGCTGTTTTGCTTACAATATGTGCTTTTTTTCTGAGGTGGGAAATCTGTTTTACAGACACCCAGAGGGTAGTGTCTGGGTCACTAATAGGCTCCACAAGTTGTTATAAAAGTGCATATGTATGCCTGCGCTCTACTGACTAAACCACTGCCCCAACCTTCCAATGAGAAGGCTCTCCAACCCTTCTAGAACCACTCATTGAGCATTACTTCAGGAGGGGGAATCGCCCATACACACATTCGATCTTCCAATAATACTCTAATTAAGAAAGAAAGAAATATGCAACCAACAAGCACACCAATCAACAGCTCAGAGCATCATACAGCATTGACTGCAGACACAAACACGCAACAGCCATCAATATACAGATGTGCTGAAAGTCAAGTAAAAAATACAGAACTAACAACTCTTCATTAAAAAGTAGTTTATAATATTTATTGTGCAGCACTAACTTATTGTACAACTTGCCATTTCTTGATCAGACAGCGTATGACTATGGATGACTATCAAAACAGAAGGTTTGGGTCACAATTTGCAAGTTTAAAGATGTCGGAAATTTTTCTCAACAAATATGAGACCACAGATAAATAACAGCAGGAAATATAGTTCTCATACATATTTGAATCATTATCATTGCATAAGAAGATAATACTTGTAAAATAAGTAAGGAAAAATACCCTCATAGATATAAGAGCAAGCAAATAATATACTTAAGACTGAGTACAAATTTCCATTTTGGGTAGGCATTTTCTATAATTTTATCATTACAAGCAGACTAATTGTATAAGAATCACTTCTTAAAACAAATATAAGTTATAATGACTAACAGACATGACTAAAATACAGTTTTCCAAGCGATAAATATAATTATTAAAAAAAAGTAAATAAAAGATGTGAAGATATGATGGCTGTGAACAGTAATTAATTTAATTGTTACTGGGTTATTATTTTTAAAATTTAAAAGATTAAAACATATAAAAAACCTTAACTCTCTTTACTTAACATTTTAAATTAACCGCACGTTAATGTAGTATTCGACAATTAGATTTCACAGCACAAATGTCTGTGCACTCATGATTACATCCATTTTTTATATGAATTAAAACATATTATAACCTTTCCACAATTAATCCTTTATTATTTCTTTTATATTTTTCTTAAAAATATAGTTTATTCAAAAATATATCACGTTTATTAAAAAGCGGGAGAAGAAATGACCAATCAAAAAAAGATGAACTATCTCGACGCTCTACTCACATTTCCGCATCCGAGAATTAGTTCTGTATGTGTCAGGGAAGTCTTTGTTCCATTAGCGATTTAGTTAGTGGTGTAATCATCATGTTTAGAAAAATTGCGTATACTTGTTTTATCTTCGCATTTGTAATCTCCTACACGAGTAAGTTTTTCATTTGTATGCACATAGATTTGTCTTATTTATTTTGTTGACTGAAAACCGTGTTTGAACACTCCAATTCAAAGGTCAGTTGTACGTTAGTACGTCTGATACTATTTGCGTTTCTTTTCACGTCATGAAACTGCAAGTTAATCATTTCTTATAATTATTTTTCTTTAAAGAAATGATAACAACACCCTATTTAACTATTTGTAAGTTAATTGTTAATAAAGTAGAGTTAATATTTTACTTATTAAAAAAAAAATATATATATATTATGATTACTTCCTTGTTGGGTTTGTTATCGCAATATTAAGCCATTGCGTGTTAGGCTTTGTTATATTTTTATTTATGCTTACAGTAAAATATTGTTTTAGAACGTAACTTATTTAATTATTTTTATTGGTGGACATCTGTCAGTTTTTCATTTACGCACTGGTACTTTTTTTTTTGTCTGCGACATTGACCGAGTTTTGTCATCGATAATAGGAATTAAAACCGTTCACCGTTTAACACTGGTTACTGTAATTTTGATTTAATGATTATTTGTATTATACATTTTATATGAGCTATTGTTACATAAGAAAAAAAACTAAATTAAAATTATCAATGAAATTCATTGATTAGGAGACTTGATGCTGTAACACTTAGCTAAAGAAATAGACTTGACTTTTACAAACCAGAATTTGTAAAACCTAAAGTATTTTTACTTCAAGTTACTGATTGTCACAATTCAAGTTGTGCGGATTCACTGCTATCAGAGTTTTGTAAATAATTATGATCCAGTTAGCTGGCAGTGTAACTTTCTTGAAACGAAAGTAAGTCAAGAATTTGTTTAAAATAATCTATTCATTAAAAATATGTGATATAGGGAAATGATGAGTATCCCTATATTTCATATTTATGGTGAATTAAATATAACTTGTAATATGCCTTATCTGACTGTCATGTTTAAACACACAGCCAGTAAAATGTGGAGGAATAATTGGAGTTCTGATTCTGTTAGGTAAACTATTTTTTCAAATATTTTGATTAAATAGAAGACATTAATTTAGACATTTAGATGACAAAATATAGTAAATTGTATGTTACCATTACTGAAATTCTTGGAAATATAATGAATGGGGCAAAAAAAAAAACTTTGGTTTGGTAAAAAATTTGTATTGTTAAATAAGACTAAATAAAAGATATATAAGTTTTAATTCCAATAATTTTGATGATTTATGTAAAATCAATTTAATTGAAAACAAGACAACATAAATTTATGAAAATTTGACTTGTTAATTTAAAGCAAAGAATTGTTGAAATAATAGTATTAAATAAAATAAAAGACCATTTAATTAATAATAGTTTTATCCTCGTCTTCTAAAAAGTGCATACTTCTTCCAAATTTCCGTTGTAACTTAGTAAAAATTCTTTCAAACTTAAAGTAAGATACAGTTATATAGGCAAAATATACACAACTATTTGGAAATATATATGTTCTGTTATAATTGACATGTTACATATTCTTGATATGTTACAATTTTTAGATATAAAAAAATGAGAACTATAATTTGTATTTTAAAACTGCAGCAAAACCAAAACCTGATTGTTTTAATTTAATTTAGAACCATCCATCGAGAGAAAGAACACTTCTCTTGTAAACAGAGAAGTAAAGTGAAGTAAAAATTGATTACTTCACCAATTAGAAAATTGTGTTAAAATTAAATTTTAAGATGATACGATACATTAAAATTTCAAGTAAAATAATACAAAAAAAAAATTTATTATCCCTTATTTCTTCAGTACATGATACGCTGATTTCTTTTGAAATGTCATTGCTTCTTAAATTTATCATAATATTTTCACACCAACTGTCCTGCTTCCCATCCTTTTTTTTTTTAAATACATGTTGAATACAATTTTTCCAAGCATTTCTATTACTCTTTTAATACATATCAATAAATTTTTTACATTGCTAAATTTAAATGTGTTGTTATTCCTAATGTAGTCTTTGACTTGTGCCTATATCAATTTTATTAGTTTAAAATTGCAATATTAGTTTAAAGATGCAACATGACAAAAAAATTTTTCCCAGAGCAATTTAAAGGTTTTCCTGGTTTCTGTTTCACAACAGAATCACTCATTGTTAAAACCCAATTGACACGAAAATGCTTGGTAAATTAAAATTAATGGCCAGCCTTCTCTGGCGTGAGTGGTAGCATCTTGGCCTTTCATCCGGAGGTCCCTGTTTTGAATCCTGGTCAGGTATGGCATTTTTCACACATGCTACAATTCATTCATCCCATCTTCTGAAGATATATATTAACAGTAATTCTGGAGGTTTAAAAAGAAAATTAAAATTAATGGAAAAAAAGCACTGAATAAAATTTTTATAAAAATGAAATATAGAATTTTATTGTAAGTACATACAGAGTAACATGATAACGTAACTCGCATACTTTTTCTGGCTGAACTAAATAATGGTGTGAAGCATTACAAATGATATCATTTTTAAACATCAATAACAAGATTGAGCAAGATTTTTAATTGCTTGTCAAAGGTATGCTATGGTGCAGACAAGTGATTGCTTACAGTACATTATTTTGTACACAAAGCAATAATTGTACATGGGACTGACAAAATGACAGCCTAAACTACTGAGTTATTAGTTATAGATACTGAATTCATATTTATGACTGCCACATAATTTTGTGAGTCAAGGGTTAGGTATTCCTGAGAAAATTGCATATGGGAGCTTCAATTTTTATAACAAAACATTTGTGAAAATTGAATTATTTACTGTTATATTAATTCGCAACTTTTCAAAAGAGAGAAATAATACTGGTGTAAAATGATTCAGGGTAAGTGTGATGATTTGTACTTCTGAGTATTTATGATTGCCGGCCTCCATCGTGTGAGTGGTAGTGTCTCGGCCTTTCATCTGGAGACCCTAAGTTCGAAACCTAGTCAGGCATGGCATTTTCACAAATGCCATGCATATGTCATTATTGTATCATTTGAATGACACAAATCATTCATCTCATCCTCTCGAGCAATACCTAACGATGGTCCTGGAGGTTAAAAAAAAAACTGAGTATTTATTATTAGTTATTTTATTCATTTAATATATTTGATTTTATTATACTAATCTTGCTTAAACATATTTTATGTACAGAAATTAATAATCTCATTTATATTCAAAATATAACTTATAATATATATAATTCTTTGATAAATTAGCTTATTTTTGAAAAGAAACTTTTGAAATAATCCTCTGAATAGCCACATTTTTTGTAATGCACATTTAAATTTTTTAATTATTTTTAGTTATTAAATGTCTGCAGGAATTTCATGGAAGATTTGAGGTGCGATAATAATATATGTTCACATGTTATTAACAACAAAACATGCTAGCCACTTTTTATATATAATGTTTAGAATATTATTGAAGTACAAGCACTGTAGGAGTAAGGTTCCATTCCCTGAAAACAGGTAAGGAATTAAATGTTTGAGGTTTTTGGGAGTTTCCACAGACCTCCTCCTCACATTGCTATTTCATATATAAGTTTGCATTCAATTAAAGTGCAATATATTGATTTTGTAATAGACTTTGGGCACAGACAACAAAAAATAAAATTCCATAACCATAATTTAGTTCTTCAATTTCACTGAACAAAATTAAATATTTTGCACTATCTGCTTCCTGTATTCTCTTGCAATTACAGTTAATAGTTTTGCATTTTATGGTGTGCATCTGAAACAATAGTGGCGGAACTGAATTAGTTTCTTAACACATTTATTGCAGTTTTATTTATATTCAAAGCATTAATTTGAAATCGTTGGTTAAGATTGCTTTTAACTATTTCAACTAATTGTTTCTCATTGATATTGCAATAACACAATGCTGCATCTCAGAAAATGTGATGGATCCGTTCAGATTTCCTTCACGTAGGTCATTTATTTAGACCAGGAACAGTTCTGCAGTGAAGGTAGAGTCCTAAGAACCTCCATATTTTACTGATCTGCTTGTACTTAAATTTTCACAGATTGTGAATTGCTGGGTCCTGTCTGAGAGGAATTCCCTCACTACTGTTAAGCACTACAAAGAATAGTGTTATACATGCCTCTCTGTTGCATTTTGGAGTTTATCAATAGAATTTCTTAGTCAACACAACAGTATGAAATGCTTTTCTGGTATCAAGAAAAAGACGTGCATAGTTTTTATTTTTGTCAACATTGTTGATATCATCTTCTGTGTTTAGTCCTTTTCTAAAGCCAAATTGCAATTTTTTGCTATAAACCTCATTTTTTTATTAAAAATTTTTGTCAGCATGTTTCTAATTAGTGTTTACCGGATTTTTGCAAATACAGATATAGGGCAATAAATTTATAGTTATTTGTGATGTATTTGTCACCTCCTTTGTGAACTGCAGTGATAAACCTTTTTTGCCTGTTACTGTAATGAGGTTGTAATGAAATGTTAAAACATCTGAGATTATACCACTGTGATGTCAAACTAAATCCCATCAATACCTGGTGCTTTCCTATGTTTAAGGTTTTAAATAAATTTTGTATTTCAATGTTTGTTGTGGTAAAGAACATTGAGGAATTTTAATTTGATTGAGGGAATATATGCTGCAGTGAGAGATTTATTTTGTTTGTTTTTCTAATAGTTTATTGATTTTTGCCATCTCATGTTAATTTTTCTATGTAAATTAGCTAAAATTTCCTAGAAATCTTTCTTTTTAAACTGTAATTTTTTAAAAAATATCACCAGTATTATTTTTGAAACATTTTAGAAGATTTTTGCAATCCATATACTTGTGGATTGCATACGTCATGCGGCATTGCTGTGTAAATTTAAACTGCCCAGAAATATATATCAAATCTTTGGTAATTATAAAGTTTTACATAACACGCTGTTATTTGTACAAAATGTTATGTTTCACAAAATCTAATATTTATTATGTTCTTGTTATTTGTGTATTTTTATATTTGAGATAAATTTTTTTTATCACTTTTATTATATTCTTTGTAATTTAAAACTGAGAACTTTAATTGTTTTATCTGTGAAGGGGGGCCCTTTACACCCCTCATGTTGTTAAATTTTATTTACAGTTATTTATTTATTTTTTTATCTTATTTTAAATTAATCTATTTTCATGTTAGGACTTTAACTGTGATATTAGTGTTGGAAGTTATTAGTGATATAAGGTTTAAGTATTTTGTGATATCTTTTCTGTGATATTGATTTTAGTTGCTTTTTTGTATAATAGATTTAGTTTTTATTTATTTTTCTTCTCTATTGTGATATTAGTCATAAGTAAGGTATTCGGTGGTTATTAGAGTTAGGTTCATAATTAAGGTATTTACTTTTCCAAGTGATAACGCGGTAGTGTTTTTCACCTTTCAAAAAAAATTTTGTAGCATTGATTTAGTGTCTTTTTACATAATTTGGTTTCTATTTTCTGTTCATTTAGTGCAATTCAGTGCTTAACCATGGCATTTTTCTTTTAGTGAGAGATATCTTTGAACATTTTCTGAGCTTGTAGATTGTTTAACTTTAGTCTTAAATTTATGCAGAAAATCACTACAAGTAGATTTACATCATTATATAAATAATTGACCATTGGTAAGATTAGTAACATGATTTTTAAGGAAGTTAATGTTTGTTCTTTTTATTTTTATTGTTGTCTGGTGTGGCATATAGAGGTTTAATTATTTGTTTTCTCTATAGATTAATCATAATCTGTGATTACAAGATATATTACATCAGCTCTAAAAATAATTTTTGTTATTTGTGGAGCGAGTATATAAATGTGTTCTAAGCATGAAGTAGTTAGTTAACCCACACACTTGTGTTGGTTCATTAACAAGGGAATCAAAATGTATACTAGACATAATAAATTTATTCCTGTTTATTATTGTATTTGATTTCAAAAGGTATTATATTGATATCGCCTTTATATGTTCATTTATAAATAATAAGTCTTTAATTTAATCTAGGAATTTAATATAAATTTTAATTTCATTTATTAAAAAATTTACTTTTAAACCATCTGCAGTTCAACCAATATTTTTTCAGACTGCACTTTAACATCTTTTTGTACGTAAATTGCAATTTCACCTGATATAATTAATGCAATTAGAATATGGGTTATAATTTTCAATATGGTAAACTTTCATATCACTGTAAATCAAAGTCTTAATTAGCTCAAGGAAAAAGTAATGAAAATGGCTGTTTTTATGTGCCGACATAAAATACATCATATAATGGAAAATAGTCCTTATAATTTCAAAAAAATATTTTTTGGCTACTACAAGGTGGGTAGTGATCAGATATCATCAAAATCAAAAATAGTGATGCACTGTCATTTATTGAATTAAAATGGAACAGTATATTAAGAATAAAAAGCAAATATGGGGTTAAAAATGTAAATGTATTAGATTATAAGTGTTTTAAAGCTAATAATAATTTTCATCATAAAGTAATTGCACATTAACTAACATTGATCGTTACGAAAAGCATTGAATCCAGTCAGTACCTCATGGTGTGTGTGGCCTTATAGCCAAAAAAAAAACTAAAGTTGCGTTTTTGTCAGATTTAGTGGCACTCATAATGTTAAAAAACATATTATGTATGGTGTGTGTATTGCAGCTATCATGTTCTAAGTTTTTTAGTTTCAGTATATTGTATAATTATAATAACTGACTTACGATAAGATTGGTTTTCCAGTTTTGACAATTTAAATTTATAATTTTAAAGAGAAATTTCCTCTACTATCTGGTTTCCAGATACCTTACATGAAAGTGGAAAGTTTTCAGTGTACAAAGTAGAAATTTCTGTATGGTGATTTGAAGATATGCTTAATTTTTTCTGTTTATTATTAGATTTTTTTGCTGCTTATTATTAGTCTCTTCAAAGTTTACTACTCCCTTACCTAACAGTGTCCATCAAGGTTTATTTTTAGTCTAAATTCTTGATTATTATGATTTTGTAATTTCTATATCCAATAATTATCTGCGATTCATGTATTTTTGGTTTTACTTGGTGATGCAGTATTTCACATCGGTCGAACAAGAATAGGTATTCCATGATATATTCTGCGTATTTCTAACTGCCAATGTTATCAGTTCCTGTCTGCCCTGATTGTTTCATGCGTTATATAATTGATGTTTAATTAATTTCATAATTATGTTGAACTTGTAATCAACAGTTTAATTTATGGTTCAGTGTACATATTTTTTCTTTTATACTTCGTTATTATTTTTTTTTATTATTAACTTCTAAAAAAAAAATTGTGTAGGAACAAAATTATAAATTATTGGAGAGATGCTGCCTTAATCTTCTCCAAAGAAAGTTAGCCAAAAAAATATGAATGCAGTAAATCTCTGATATTGAAAAGAAAGAAAGGAAATATTTTAATAACAATGGTTAAAAAATTCTGACAAAATTTAAACTGTTAATGTTTTAGCTGTACAAAAAAATAATTTAACTCTGTTTAGTTTGAAGATGCTCATAAATAGAAATTTCCTGTTGGTTATTAAATTCTGTAAGAAAAAGTACAAAATAAACACAGCAAGTTCATATAGGAAAATTCATTAGAAGCAGCAGTTATGAAAATTTAGTTACAAATTCTAAAATTCTGTTTCTAAAACTTTTATTAAAGATGTTTACAGTGAGAACGAGGGACAAGTTTGGAGGGCTATGTTAATGATTGATATCAGTTACCAATATTAACAGAGAATTATGATTATAAGGATATTGGTAAAACATGTTTTTGTTTTTTAACTGGAGATACTTGCCAAGATGCTGAAATCTAAATATTCTGATGTATGGTTTAAGAAAAAACAAAGGGAAGCAGTTTTATGTTGTTATTAATGAATAACAATCTCTATCATTAAGTTTGGTGAAAGAAGAAACCTTAAAAATAAGCAGTTCCATAATGAGCGAGATGATTTAAATCTGAATCATTAATTCTTGAAATAGTGCAGTTATTATTTATTTAAACTTTAATGTCAGCATAGTGTCAATTACTGATAGTACTTATAAAAATTCAGTAGAAAATGTAGATGAATATTAAATATGTTTATTTTTGTGATTTATAAAATGAGTCGGATATATAAAATGGCATGTGCGGATGATGCACTAGCATGTTAACTTGAAATTTTTATAAGATCATTGATAATATTTTGGTAATTTTCCACCTTTTGACCCAAAAACTGAGTAAAACATTTTTGAATGCTAGCCAAGCTGCATTCTCCAGTGGATTCAGTAGTTCCTCAAACTTTTTATCATGCATTAGTGATTGTATTTGTGGACCCACAAATATTCCTTCTGTAATTTTTGCATCACTAATTTAGGAAACTTATGTTTTAAATACATGAAAACCAGGATTATTGTCCGTGGCCTTGATAAAATTCTTCATTAATCCTAGTTAGATATGTAACAGAGACAGATGTACATTTTTCTGTTCAGGAATGAATGATCTTTGTGTAGACTAATCTTTCTAATGAAATTGTTTTTTCTGTCCCTTTTCTCCCATTCACACAAAAAACAATAGTACTTTGTATAACCAAACTGAAGACCAAGAATAAGTGCAGTTACCTTCAACTCGCCACAAATATTCCATTCATACACTGCATGTTGAAGTTTTTCCAATATAAATTTAAAAAAATTTTCATATGTTTCTTTCATACTAGCAGAGTGAACCACAGGTACTGATGAGAATTTATTGCAATTATGTAGAAGCACAGCTTTTAAACTAACGTTAGAGGTATCAATAAACAAGCGTCATTCTGTTGGGTTATGTTCATTACAAAGTGTCGCCTTAAGAGAAGAAATATCACTACAAAACACTTAGCCGTGTTCTTCTGAAAAATAATCTTAATTCAGAATGATGATTACAAGATTATATCTTTGTATTCTTTTGAAGAAGATTCTATCCTTTTAGCCGGGAACCAAACATTTTAGACTGTTTTTTTTGATAATTTAAAATTTTGTATAAGATCTTTAAGATTTTGGAGTCTGTAAACGAGGCTCAGGTGAACTGCTCTGTTCAAAAGTTGTATCACCAGAATCTGTTTCTTTTTCTTCCTTATTTCCATTAGACTCTGAGCTCTCTTCATCTGTCACATGTTCTGGAGGCATTGGTACAGGCAATTCTTCACAGTGTACAACTGGTCTCATTGCAGATTGCAAGTTAGGGCCATCTGTATGTTTTGACTGACGTAATCCCTTTAATATTTGTTAAGCAGAAATAACACCAAATATAACCAAAAATCACTCTTCTTGGGTTTCCCAAATCATAGGGATAGCCGGCCTCCGTGTCCGAGTGGTAGTGTCTTGGCCTTTCATCCGGAGGTCCCGGGTTCGAATCCCGGCCAGGCATGGCATTTTTCACACACGCTACAATTCATTCATCTCATCTCCTCTGAAGATATACTTAATTGTGGTTCCGGAGGTTAAACAAAAAAAAAGAAAAAAAATTACTATCCCTGATAGCAAATGGCATTTGGCGTATGTCATTCTTCCATGCAGTGAATATCCTAGAAACAATAAATAATAGATATGTGGAACCAAAGCCATCCGTTGTTTGGTTCCTGACTTTACACCCAAAATAAAGTTCATAACACTTTTTTACTATTGGAGTAAGGTTTTGCCTTTGGGACTTGAGCATCATTTTACCACAAACATGACAAAAATTGTTAGGATGATATAAACAAATTCTATGCATTTTGTAACTAATAACTAATTAAAAGAAAGTTGTAAATATGTAATGCATAGTAATTCATATACACAAAGCACTCGCAATAACATCTTTACTGGTTTGCTGACATCGTTCTGATGAATGTGTGCTGTCTAGATCATGTTAGTACTGTCTATACATGTCTAAACTTGCACAACAGTAGCAACATGACCCTTGTGAGTTAGTTGATTTTGTTCAATCATATTTACAATGCTGTAGGAGCTTTTACTTAACAATAGACAAATGAATGAAAAACTGTTTCAAAATTTTTTAAAAATTAAAATAATAAAAAAAAAAAAACTAGGTTATCAAGAAATGCTGTATACATATTTGAAAACCGGATAAAAAACTTCATCAGTACATCTATTGGTACTCATGAGACAAAATCATGTTGACTAATGTTATCATTGTCATTTTTTTTAAAAAGTTTCATGGGATTACGAGCTCAACTGCTATCACCATAGCAGAAAGTAGAAATTTTTAGAGTATGAAAAATGACTTGCCTAACCAGCATTTTTAATGCTTAACCAGCATGTCTGTAAAAGGACTAAGTTGTGTGGAACCATAGTTGATCAATTGTAGATTTCATTTCATAGGCTGATGTGTCTGGGATAATTAGTATCTTGGACAGGCAATACATTTTACAATAGTTAGTATATATAAAATTAAGAATGTCAAGGTGTGTTGGTTTCTTGTTGCTTTGGCATCTGTTGTATGCAAGTTGCTAATAACATGGTTTGTTGTAGGCCTCTTATTGTCATTATCTATAAAAATAAAATAAACTACCTTACCAATCCTTAATTTGGTGTTTACTTAAAAAATATCTAACTTTTCTTTGTATTTGTTGATTTTATTTACAGTTAAATAATAACATTGTTATTGAAAGTCTCCTTCGGGTTTTAACCTGGTATTAACATACACCATTGTTATCGGTTATAACATTATTTTTGTATTCATAAGATGAAATAAAGGTGATGGTTTTTAATTTTAATAAACGAATCGTACAGGGTTTTTTAAATTAAATTTCAAGATAAAACTTACGAATAAGAAAATAATTCATTTCCTTAAATAATTTTTTTTTAGCCGTTAAAAAAACATTATTGATGATATTTCCTTGTGTTAGTCGCTTAAAACATTTGATAATTGTTATCTTGGCCGAGTATTAATATCTACCATATGGCAGTTACGCATTGTATTGTGATATCCTTTGTTATTTGATTTTGTGTTAAACATATTGCAGCATTAACAGATAAATGTTATTTCTACATTAGAAAATATTTATTATATATATATATAGAATTTAAACTAATATGTATCAAGTTTTAATGAACTTAAAGATAAAAAATATGTAGGATTCTTTAAAATAATAAATATGTCAAGGGAGAATTGCTGCAATAATAGAAATTTTAACAAGGTTAATAGTGAAATATAATGTTATCATATTTATATATATATATATATATATAAAACTTTTTTTAACATTATTTGCAGTGTATTTTAACTTTTAATGAGATATTGCATCTATAAAATTATTTCAAAGTGTTACAACACTGTTCTCTATCTAAGTTCATCACCATTGTCACCATAATCACTGATTCATGTAGTCATTTTAAAATGGGGAAACTAAATGCAAAAAATTATTCTTTTTTTTTTTTTTTTATATATATATATATATATAATAAACATGAAATGAAACATGAGAT
Source organism: Zanna intricata (assembly GCA_010016005.3). Taxonomy (NCBI): domain Eukaryota; kingdom Metazoa; phylum Arthropoda; class Insecta; order Hemiptera; family Fulgoridae; genus Zanna; species Zanna intricata. The sequence continues at coordinate 18,905 of JAAAKQ030493390.1, forward strand.
TTTAAGGGTAGATATCATTTTCTTGAAATTTTATTAATATTTAGATTTTTAAATTTGATGTTTCACTGGGACCTTATCTCCATTAATACTTTTATCTACGTTAACATAACTAACTTAACATTACTGTTTATTGTTTACAAGAGGAAAAGAATGATTTTGAATTTATTGCAGCAATTTCTGAGTTACTAGGATACAAATATAAACTATAGCAGTTTTGTTCTCCAGTAGTATGATAAAGATGGCATGATTCACCAAATCTTTTTAAAAAATATTGACACCTATGCTTTTTAACTGGTGAACATTATTCTTTTATCTGTAAATTTAAGAAATTAATATTTATTGTATGATTTTTTCCGGATAAGATCTTACATTGTTAATCTTTTTTTTTGTAGTAGTTTCTGGCAGTCATATTTATTGCTGAAATACTGCACTCCAAAATTTTGTTCCAGAATGCTTTTTATTTGCCCATATAAGTGAATTTTTAATAATACCTTGGACTTAGGCTATACCAGAAAACAATGTTATAATAGATGTATCTAATACAACTGCTTCATGTAATTGACAGTTTTAATCTTTGCACAATGTGTTCCTTTAAAGTTTATATACCATTCACATGTGTGTGTGTGTGTGTGTACGTGCGTGTGTGTTTGTTTGTGCAATCTTATAGTATAGATAAGATTTTCACATTGGTTATTTATAAGAAGCATTTTTTTATTGCATTTAGAAAACTATCTAGTCCGAAGAGTTACTGGGTTAATGTGTTGTAAAATAATGTAATATCTATTGTAAAATATAATTAGTGCATTACTTAGTAGTCCATTATTAAACTTATATTTTATTTATCTTTAATTAATTTTAGCAAAACTTTACTCCTACTGTTGCTTTCAATAATTTCAATTGTCCCCAGCTCCAGATCATTTTGTGATTATGCTCTTGTGCATAATCACAAAATTGTGGCTTAACGGCTGTGCTCAGAATAATGTTCTAAGCACAGTTCTGTTTTGGAGTCCAACCCAAAAATTTTAATGCCTTAGTCTATTGTCTCTTTCCACTCTCTTATAGATTTAATCTCTTATATTTTTGCTTGCCCCCATTTGATATTTGGTCTGCAATCTACCCCTGTAGATTGCAGTATTTTATATTTCAAATTTAAAAAGAGGTGCTGTTTTATATAACTGAATTGTAAAAACATTAAGTGTCATTAGTTTCATCAGATTTTTATTGAAAATTTCGTATTAAATTAATATTTAAAAGACAGATAAAGGACATAAAAGAATATTGTAAACAAATGGTATTGTTTCAACTTCATTTATCATTATTTTTGTGTGGTTGATATTGATGTTCATTTAAATTCAGTTTAGCCTTTGTATACATATTTGTCTCATTGTAAATATAGTGTAGGTTTTTCAAATACTTGCACACAGTTTTAAAATTTAAATTAACAATAACATCATTTAGTCAATGTGACTTGTGCTGTTAATCTATTTATTACTTCATTAATTGACAAATTATGTAGTAAATGCAAAAGTTCAGGTTTTATTAGAATATGAATCCATTATCTGATGAATAAACAACTATAATTCACTACTGAGAATGGAGGCACTAAAATAATTACTACTTCTCTTACGTTCTGTATCTTTCTTCAGACTTTATTATTGTAGATTTCTTGAGTTGTGTATAAAGTTAGTCTTCATCAGTAGCTGATGGCAAATTGTTATGCAGTTCATTTCATGAGATGAATGTGAAATAACTAAAAGATTGTATTTAATCAGCTGGTAAGATGACTAGGTATGGGTTGCACACTAGTAGACTAACTGTCCCAGTAGTGTTTTTTTTTTTTTTAATTAGATTTTATACAGGCATCGACTGCTATGGTCATTAGCTCTTGTCACATACTTTAAATTAATCAATCACCGTAAGGCTCGTCATGTTAGGGTGTAAAGGGCCCTAACATTTCTTTAAAATAACACAAAACAAAAAGACACTTACAGGGTGTAAAGGGCCCCGATATTTAAAAGAAAATAAATTAAATTTACTTATTAGAAAAATATTGACAATATGATTATATAATGTTTCAATATCTATAGACCTCGACTTCATAATTTTAATTTACAGCTTTTATACTTATACATTAGTTATTAAGTCCACTGGCGTGCAAAAAAGCAACTATATTTCCTTTGTTTCCATTTTCCAAATCAGCAGCAATTCTGTTTATTAACCCGAACCTCTTTCTGAGGTCCTCATACATGGTACACT
>JAAAKQ030493401.1:4581-21157 GCA_010016005.3 Zanna intricata
TTGAGGGATCCTGAAGCATCATCACAAGTACCCCGATCCAGAACACTCTTGCGTATGCTCCAGACCTGGGCATCCTCCTTGGCTCTACACATTGCACGTATGTATATCTAGCATAACTCAAAAATAATTAGCTATAGAATGTTGAAATTTTGGATTTAAAACTATTGTAACATCTAGCTGTTCATCTCCCCTTTCGACTGCAATCAAATAGACCAAAATGTCTAAAAAAAAAGCCCAAAATCCAAAAAATTTAGATTTTGGACTTTTTCTTAACTGCAGTGACAACCTCTCATTAAGAGATTTTCTATGATATATTACAAGCAGTACTTATTTTCATTGGTTCCAGTTATAGCCAAATAAAATTTTAATTAATGAAATATTTGGATCTTAGAAGGGGAAGACACATCATTTCCTTTTTTTTCAATTTAAATATATTGATTTATTAATAATTATTAACCTCTGACTGTAAAAAAATCTTCACAATAAGTAATAATTCAAATAATAACAATAAAATACGTAAATATATACATATATGAAAAAAAGTAGAAATTATTAACAAATAAGATTTCATATTCTTTGCATTTAAAAAAAAAATGTGTATATGTAATCTAATAAGTTTTCAAGGAAGTCATGTAGTGTCCACATCAGATTTTTAATTTAGTGACTCACTTCAAAAATTTTTGCCATAATTTGTTATTTATGAATAGATTTGAATAAATAAGTTATCATTATTTAGATACAAAACATTTAACATTTTTTAAACATAATATTTAAATAAAAAAGCGGTTGCAATGATAATAACAATTAAAAAGTTTACATAACTGCCATTTTGAAATGGATTGAGAGAACAGATTCATTATTTTTATATAAGTAAATCTTTAGTTACCCTAGCAGTATATGAAAGTTCAGCTCGATACAATAAAAACATTTCTCTAATAAATAAATTTAATAATAATAGTAATTTATTTATTATTTAATTCATTTATATATTTAAAAATTAATAAACTATATTTTTGCAGATTTGGCCAGTTATTAAGTCATCGAGCTAGAATCCATTGGTAGAATACAGGTTCTGGATATAATTTGGACAATGTTATGCTTTGAAGTAGTAATATTTTGTTTGGATTTCAGCATTGTTTTTCTGTTTTTATTCTCTACTTAATAAATATAACTTTGTTTTTGTCTAAGCACGTTTTGATATTTATAAATGCTACTGACAAGTTTACAAATCTATCCAATATACATTTAATGAAGCGACTCAAATGCATTTAATATCAATATACACTGATGTCAAGATCAATTAATTTTACAGGTTTATGTATAAAGAGAAACAAAATTAAAAGGAAAATACACAGCAAAATAAAGATTAATAAATAATGGTTAAAAATAAAGGAGATAATTTATTTATAGTCTCAAAACTATTAATAGGTACGGTTTCATTCAATCATTTAAATTTCCGTAAAATAAAGGGATTCTGTGTGTGCAGTTCTGCAATATCCTTGATTTTTCAAGGTTAATAAATGTTATGGAAAATATTTTAAAATTAAAGTCACTTACCTATCAATCATGTACAACATTTGGCCCACTTTAAATAAATTAATGTAAATCGATAAGCAATTGCAATAACCTATTGTTTTAGTACTTGCACATCTGGCCCTAGTAAAGTATTTTAATTTAGTAATTATAAATTACTTGAATATTTTGTTGAAAGTGCCCAGTCAATTTAATATAACTACAATAAACACAATTATAAAAATTAAAAACATAACTGCCAAAAAATTTAAAAAATAAATAAATTGAACTAAAAAAATTACAATAAATTAAACTAAAAACAAAGAACGGAAATAAAGGACTCAACATTATTATGCAATATTTAATTAAATAACCAATCAACTTTCAGATAGTTTTAATTTGTTTAAATATATTTTTCATATTGTAGAAATAATAGTCATTTAAGTTTGTCTAATGATTAAATTCTCAGGTATTACTTCGATAAGAAAATTTTATCCAGCAAAAATATTTAAATGCATGTGTGGGGAGAGGTGTCATCTTTAATATAGAATAATTACTACTCAGAGCTCTTAAATAACTACCATTCAAAGCCCCCCCCCCCTCCGTGACTAGAATTAAATATTTTTATAGAAGGACAAAATTTTCTTATAACCCGTTGAGTAATACCTGGTGAGAACTTAATCACTAGACAACCTTAAATATCTCTAACTTCTACATGAAAAATATACTTAAACAAATTAAGACTGTCTCAAAAGTTGACTGATCACTCATTATTTTATTTAATTAGATTCTGCATAACAATGTTTAGTCCTTTATTTCGATACCTTGTTTTCTTTTCTTTTTTACTTTGATTTACTGCCATCTTTTAGTTCAATTTATTTATTTATATTTCTTGGCAACTGTGTTTTTTATTAATTTTTTACTTGTTTTTATTATTTAATACTCTTTCATCAAGAAAAATTCATGATTTGAAAACTTATCAATAAAATAATGTATTTGACATTTTAAACCAAATGAGGAAAATGTAAACATTACAATTTATTTAATTGGCATAATACACCAATATCTGTGAACAGTTTCTCAACATCCCCTTCATCTTCACTTGACAATATATTAAAATAAGATGAGTGTTATGGAAAAATAAAGGAATCTTCCTCTTATGAGCTAAGGCTGCACCCTGAGCTAAGATTGATGTGGAGGGAGTGAGAGGTTGGAATACTAACAGATTTCTTAAGGGATTAAGTTCCTTAAGAGACTTTTTATTGTGTGGATCATTCAGCAACTTTCTGGGATCCAAACAATAATGTGTAAACTCTCCAATTATCATATTCAACTCAGTGTTGTGTAGGCCTGGCCCTTGGCAAAGAAGTTAGTGATTAGATCTATCTGTCCCTTGTAGTTTATGCATTGTCACAGTCCAGCACAATATTAGTGGAGCATAAACCATTCCACTTTACCCTGTAAATCATCAAATTTGAAAATAGTGGGTTTGAACCTCAATTTTATATAGTCAGCATTACCTCTAAAACTTTACAAAGACCATTTGTGGAAGCTCGCCAGACTCAAGCTGGTCTTGGCGTAGTGCAGGCCACTTGGATTTTTCTGAGTATAACAGTTCTGATTTGGTATCATCATAATTTTCTACTGTACAAGCAACCCCATTTGAATTTAGAAAATTGGAAGACCGGTTGTGAAGATATAACATTCCAAGTAATCATCATCTGTTAGATCAAGAGTGTACCTGATGCATGCAAAAGATACACTTTGATTTACTAACAAATACTCCATTTGAATTTTGAAAGTCGGATGATTGTTGTAGAGATATTACAAGAGCACCCCATTGCACCTCCCAAAACAACAACCCAGGGATGATGATTGGTATAGTCTTGCAAAAGGTGCTTGCATTATCTCACCACTCTAGCCTCACATGTAATCCCCATGGAAGCCCATTATTATTAAAATGAATTTAAAAAAAAATTTATTTAATGTAAATTTAATTATATTATTTTGGTAATATAATTCATTTTACAGATTTGAATTATTCAGCTGAAACCTAGCGAACACAGTGAAGAGGCTCAGTTCATTAAAGGTTTTGCTTCAACCAGCAAATCTCCACTATACACATATTTTTATATAGCCTATGACACTCCTGGTAACAACATAAGGATTCCAATGTGGGGATCATACATCTAAATTGGTTTGGCCATTGAACTGCTACAATAGAACATACATACATACATCCACCGTAAATAGATTATACTCATTTTTGGGCAGCTGTGTACTAAACACACTTACAGGGAAATTAGCTTTTGATTCAGTCAGACAAAACAAACAACATTTTTAATTTTGTATTTTAAACAACCCTGTAAGAACACAAAGTTACTTAAGTATAACATATTTTTTATTTATAAAAACTTATGTAACATCATTTTTTATTTCTTGGTTTGATTGTGAACCTGTCCTGTTATAGTTATTACCACTATTGTTGTCGTTATTTATTTCAGTCACAAAAGACGATTTACCTACTTGTTGTAAAGACTGTTCATTTTCACTTTGTGACAATATTACTTCTTCAACCACATCTACATTAGCCATAATGTCATCCATCACAGAATCATTTGCAACTGATTTTTCTGCATTACCAACTCCACTGGATGCTGTAAGGTTTGCTTCATTAGAATTGTTAGCTACACTTTGAACTTGACTAACATCCCCACCAGGCCCTACAGTTGAGGATGTTTCTACCACTGGAGCTGCTGGAGATTCACTCTCTGTTTCCATTGTGTTTTCATGCTTCGTGTCTCCTCCTCCTCCTTCTTTTTTTATTTTTTTTTCATTCTACAAAATTAAAAAAAAAATCAATTACACAGCTGCATGTATAAATGGATTGTGTATTATGGGTAAAAGAACACACACACACACACAATCCTAACTGCCAGAAGACGGAAAAGTAAAATTAACACTCAATACACAAAAATGAAATAACGAGATAGTTTTGTATCTAAAAAGCACCATGATTGATTAGTTAGTAAAAATATTTATTATCATAAATTAAAACGCAATTCTACTTTACACCAAACTAAAGCATATTCTATTAATAATCTTCAACAATTATAGTTAACAATTTAAAATATTTTTGAAATTTTCTTGCAGTATAACAAAAAAAAATAATTTTCTACACATATTATCTATTTAGCACAAAATAATATCCCAATACATAGATAGAAAATATTTAATGTTAATCACGTATCATTTATATGTTTATAAACTGCAATCATTTATTTGTTAATAAATCATGATAATTCATAGAGAAAAAACTGATTAACAGTATTAGTAAAAGTTTAACTGTAGAATTAACTTTATAGGAAACTTATTAACATTACTTTTGATATTCATATTGTAGAAAGTTTTCATATTCTTTGACTACTATGAACTCTCTCTTTATCTGTTCAGCCTCTGTAACTACCGTAAGGTATTACTTCAGAGGATGATGTGAATGAAGTGTAGTCTTGTACAATTTCAGTTTGACCACTTCTGAGAAGTGTGGTTAGTTGAAACCCAACCACCAAAGAATACTAGTATCCATGATCTAATATTCAAATCCGTATAAAGGTTTACTATGATTTGAACCTTAGAACTCTCGACTTTGAAATCGACTGATTTACGATGTCGCGTTAACCACTAGACCAACCCAGTGGGCTTGATTACTATGAACTGATCAATCAATCCCAATTTTATGTTTGTAAAGTCCTACAGGCTAAAGGGCAGGCTTTCTACTTAACAGCTATCAAAGATATTTGTTTCCAGGATACAATCTGGTCTTTCCAAAGAAAAGCTTTGCTTGTTATATTTAGTTATAAATAAAAAAGGAATAAAGTTGTAAATGCAATGTTTGCACAGATACAAGCAAAACCAAAACTTTCAGTACTTGTTAAAACCAAAGACTGCAATAATTTCTAAGATAAACCTACACATGCTAATCAGTTTTTTTTTTTTTAATTTTATGATCACATTACGTAAAAGGGTGCACAATAACGAAAGATATGAAAAATTTGAAATATGAGAAAATTAGCTGTAAATTTATGTAATTACATTTAATGTTCTTACAGAAAGTTATAATCAATGAAGAAAAATTACTTTACCTTACATTCATACAAATAATTCATAAGTTTTATTTCTAAAGATTTTAATTGTGGGTCCAGCAGTTTTTCAGTAATAGAAATTTATATTTTTTTATTAGCTTAAAAATCTATTAATGGTAATAACACAACTAGACAACTATGAAAAAATGCTCTAGAACTCAAAAATAAGTTATTTTATGCCTGCTAACTTTGCATAATATGGTAATAAAATTCATTTGATAAAATCATAAATCCAATATATATGAACAATTTTAAAAAGAAATGAAAGTTCCATTTTAAGGTCATTCATGAATTCAACAAGAAAAACAAGTGAATAACTTTATAACAAGTAAATAATAAAAATATTTCTAAGTTTCTACAAATAATAAAACTAGTATACTCATTCCTTAAATCCATTAGTGACATTTGTTCTGGGAATTCAGAGGCAAAGGTAATAATTAGTGAAGTGTCTTTAATAGCTAAAAATAAGAAAATGGAGCTTGAAAAAATACAACCTTGGATTTGCTCTGTTTCAGTTACAGCCTCTGAAAGATTTCCAGATAAATGGGAATATTTAATTTATCAATATAATGTTACTAAAGGTACATGAACCTGGTTGTTACAGTTGCCTATAATGAAGCTACGATTAGTTTATATAGCCAGTGAAAAATGTGTAATATGACTTCAATTTAAACTCCAAGTTTCAAATAACAAAAGAAGATTTTATTATGAAAATGAAGTGTTTTAATATTTTGAGTAAAACGTGAAATAACTTTGAATAAGATTTACAACATCAAATGAGAGTAACTAATAAAATTAAAATGTTACAACCATATGTTTCTCATGTCCTAAAAGATTTATTTTATAATGATATTAAGAATTTGACTTTAAAACATAGCATACATGGAGTTCCATTATTCTGAATATAATTTTTGTTCATTTGATTGACATCTATCATAATGTTGATTTGTTTCAGAGACACACAGTATAGTTCTTATTTTATTACCTAACTTCTGGTTTGAGTGAAAATTGTTTTTTTATATAAGGTCTGTTCAAAAAATACATAGACTCTTTGAATTGCTCGGGCCCAGTTGATTGCAGGGAAATTCACTTAGTGTCGCCTTCTTCGTACAGATCAGCTGAAACAAGGCAGTTTGCCAATCAGAAATATCATTGTTTGTTGCATAGCTACGCAGTTGTTTGTGAAATATGTTTGTTTGTGTCGTATGGTGGATTTTACAATGAATGAGTTGAATGAGCAAAGAGTTGCAGTGAAATTTTGTGTTAAACTTGGTAAAACTGCGAGTGAAACTTTTGATATGCTCCAGACAGCTTACGGCGACAATGCTATGAAGTGGGCGACATGTTTTAAGTGGCGTGCACGTTTTAAAGATGGCTGTCAGTCGATTGAAGACAATCAGCCATCGTCCTGGACGTCTTTCCACCTCAACTGATGACTCATACGTCGACAAAATCAATACTATGGTTTGGGCAAATCAACATTTTTCTATCAGAGCTTGCTGAAGAGTGCGAGATATCAGTCAGATCATGTCAAGAGATTTTGACCGAAAAATTTAAATGCACTGTGTTGCTGCAAAATTTGTTCCATGTCTGATGATGGACAACCAAAAAGACCATCACATCCAGACTTGTCAGGAATTGCTTGAACGTTCAAAGGAAGATAAAAACTTCTTATTGAGGATCATAACAGGTGATGAATGATGGGTGTACGGTTATGACATGGTGGGTCAAACATCTCCCTGATCGAAAAAAGCTTGCTAAGTTCATTCCAAGATCAAGGTGATGTTGTTAGTCTTCTTTGATGCTGAGAGTGTTGTCCACCACGAGTACCTCCCCGAAGGCTAGACAGTGAACCAGAATTACTACATCAAAGTTTTTAAGCATGTGCGAGACGCTATCCAGTGGAAAACGCCAGAAATGTGGTGACTGGTTTTTTCATCACGAAAACGCTCCAGCCCATTCACCCTCAAAACTCATCAGTTTTTGGCCAAACACTCAATCACTGTTCTACCCCACCCACCCTACTCGCCTGACATCACTCCTTGTTTCTCAAACTCAAAACACCTCTAAAAGGAAGAAGATTTGAGACGATACCTGAGATCAAGGCAAATGCAACAAAAGAGCTGAAGAACATCACAAAAAAAGCATTCCATGAATGTTTCCGAAAGTGTAAGTGTGTATGACAGGGAGAGGAGTACTTTGAAGGGGATCCAGTCATGTAAGCTATAAATAAAGTATATTTTGTTTTATGATGCTTATCTAAATATTTTTTGAACAGCCCTCGTACAAGGTTTGTCTAGGCCAGCTTTGTAAAATTTAACTGATAAATAAAATTTTTAACAGAAAAAGAAACACTTTTAAGGTTATACACTAAAATATTAAATTTATAATTTTTCTTATACTACTAATTTAATAATTCATTTAATGAAATAAATTACAAATTTATATGGTAGTGTATTAACTTCAGACATACGGACACATATTATTTGCTTATTTTTACTTAATCTCTGATAATTATCTTATTTTATCCCTAATCTATATGATAGTATATTAACTTCATGACATATAAACACATATTATTTGCTTATTTTACTTTATATCTGTAATAAAACAATGGTCTGGGATTATTAGTCTGAAACATTTACATAAAAAAATGTTAAACAAATATCTTTTAACCAGTCATGGGAGATGTTTGAGGAATTGAAAAAAAATTCTTTTAACATCTTAAGAGTTAAAATCTCCTGGTCGTACTGTTACAGACAGTGAAATATAACACTCTACACCTTTACTTTTCCAGAAACAGTTCTTGAATCAGCATAGCCTTCGGAATCACCATAAGTATTACTTCACAGGATGACATAAGTACGTGAAGTGTAGTCTTATAGTCTCAGGTTGATCATTCCTGAATGTGTGGTTAATTGAAATCTAACTACCAAAGACCAACAGTATCCACTATCTAGTATTCAAATCCACATTACCGTATTATCAGTATATAAATTCATATTACCTTGCTTTCATATAACTTTCCATATAAGGTTAAAACAAAACATAACCCATAAACCGAGACAAGATTATAAATATTTAGAATTAATGAACAATTTTCAGTAAGAATATGGTTCTATGATCCCAGTAAGTGTTGCAGAAGTGTTACAAAGTGGATTGTACATGTGTATTCATACATGCGCCTATTCTTTTACAACAGTGTTTTTTTGTTGCACTTGCAGCAAGCATGGAATCAATATAATTCATATACAATTTTAAAACCTGATAAAATATTGTGAAGAAGGAAAGTTCTGAATAAATTATGTTGTATGAAAACATAGTTTTCTTATCAACTACTACAATCATAAGATAAATTTTTCTTTTTTTTTTGCTACTTCCTTAAGTTCTTTTTTCTCTACCAGCTGAATTGAGACTTTCACCACCATAAAAGCTTCTACATAAAATCTTTTTGGTTGAAAAGCTGAAATTAATTACCTCCATGTTTAAGTGAGGCAAAATAGGCAGACAGACATGTAGTGGACAACTTGCATTTTCAAAAATATTTAACACAGGTTCTTGGCATAGCACATCAGCCTTTGCACAACCACATGACCTGAACAACTTCTGGTTGCTATCCTAGTAAACATAAATGTTCAACAAATGTAATTCATAAACCAAATAAATAATTATTTCTAATGTACATGTGGTTATGTGTAATATATAGAAAAAATGAAATATCACTAAAATAAGAATATTTATTACAGTAATAATTATGGATTGTAATTACACAAAATAAAATCTTTTAAATTAAATTAAAAACACATTTATATTGTTATGCATCAATTTATATAAATGCTTTTTATATATTATCAATTTTTAAAAATGTATCTATATTTGTTGTAGTACAAGGTTTTTATCAAAATTATTATAACTCCCCATATATATTAAAGTCCACAAAATAAATATATAACTAATTAAAGTGACACACATTGTTAATTTTTATGTTACTAATATTTAATAATATTTTGTTAATATTATTTAATTTTAATGTTAATAATATTTAAATAATTCAATCTTTGTTATGTGTAATCAGACCTTTCAAATTTGCCAGAAGTTTATGGAAACTACTAGAAGCAATAAGGTTGTAACTTTGTTTGTATTACTATTTTTACAGAAGAATGAATCTTTATTTGGCAATTTGCATTGATAAAGTTTAGTTTTATAATTAATGTAATTATTTATATTGTTTGGAATTAATTGTATTTATAAATAAAGTAGAAATTTATAATAGAAGCAAATAGACTTTTCTAGTGATTTCTAGAAGTACAATGGACAGTATATAAGCAAGATGAGGGACTTGTGGATTGGCTCATAGTGTATCGTAGTTCCGATCGGTGACACTGCCGTTGTACTGCGTGAAAGTTTAAATTGTTTCGTATAGATTTGGTTAAGTGTAATTAGGGTTTGTTTTTGTGTTAAATAAATTATTGTGAGGAAGTCTGGTATCATGTTGGTTATTCACAAATCATTCTCTCACTACATATTATTTTGGTAGCATTTGTTTTATGTAATTTACATACCTATTTTCTTTTTAAATAATATCTCTAAAATAACACACACACACACACTCACTCACAATATTGATAATATATAAATATACAATTTAAAATTAAGTTCTTTTAACATGGCTCCTTCATTGATAAAATACAATTATGATTTATAATATAAATTGCTTATCAACACATTATTAGTTTCCCTCAAGTGCTTTGACTATTCTGCCATCTTCAGCAGGGATTATAATTTATGACTGAAATATATAATATAAAACTCGCATTTTTAGATTACATACATAACAATTGATCATCATTTTGTAAAAGTTAGTCTTTAAGTCAAAGTCACTACAATATGGATATAGTTACTGCAGTCATTTTGTAAAAGTTAAAGTCTTAAATCATAGTAACTACAACCATATTGTAGTTACTTTGACTTAAAAACTTTAACTTTTACACAATTACGATCAATTGTTATGCATGTAATCTAAAATATGTGAGTTTTATATTATACATTTCAATGATAAATTATGATCCCTTCTGAAGGTGGCAGAATAATCCAAAGCATTTGAGGGAAATAAATAATGTTTTGATAAGCAGTTTATATTACACATAATAACATATAATGCAATCAGAAATTTTCTATGCACTGCAATTATGGAAGTGTAATGATGAAACTTTCTTATTACTTTGAATTTTTATTACATTAATTTTTAGAAATGGATATTACAATAAATGGAATAGTTTATAAAAGGTGTTGTAAATGATCTCCTCCAACACCAATATAGTACTACACATTTCAATTTGCTTTCAAACACTTTAACCAGCTGATGCACTGGAATGTCTTGAATGTATGCTGTTATTCCAGTATTTAGTTCATCAATTGTGCACGCTTTGTTACGATACACAGCTTATTTCGCTGCCCCCCATAAAAAGTAATCTGGAGGAATCACATCAGGCAATTGCGCAGGCCACAAACCCCTTGAAATGTTTCTTTCACCAAAGACATTTTGTAAAAAAATCATTGTATTTTATAACTGCACCATAATGATCACTATTAACTGTGTATTCCAAAAACATTGGACCTGCAATCTGGTTTTACTCACACCAACCCAGACTCCAATTTTCATTTTGTGTAAAGATTGTTCGTGTAATTCATGGAGGTCAGTTATTGACTAAAATTGTGTATTTTGTAAATTAATATACCTTCTCAAATAAAATTATGCTTCATCTATAAGAAACATAATGTTGAGAGTATGTACGGAATTTTTCACAAGATTATATACGTACATCTGATAGTAGGTTAGACCTCTGCATCCGGTATTATAACAGAGAAAATCTAACTATCTACAAATTGTATTCAAACTGAAATAATAAATGATTATATTGTAGATTGATAGCTGATGATCCAATTAAACAAATAGATGAAATTACAAAAAAAAAATTTAGCATGTCTACTTATGTATTTTAAATAATCTACCAAAAAATAATAAATCGATAATATAAACAAATGATACAATTCAGACCTGGGGTTCATAAAAAATACAATTTTTATAAAAACTAAAAAAAAACAAAAAAAAAAATCATACTAAAAGTTGACATTTCATTCTTCCTTAAATTGTGGTTATGCAAAAAAAAGGGTTAAAAATTAACTGAGTACTAATATTTACTTCTTTTTTTTTACATTTTAGAACAATCTTAAGAATTTGTTAAAAAAATTTTTTAAGGGGTTACTTTGGTCAAGAAAGTGATGTTTGACAGTGCAGAGGACTGGAGATAAGAAAACTTCAGTACAATAATTATACTCACTCTCATCTTGTGAGTGTTTTTCTGTTCTCAAAGGTTACACTACTACTGAGATTTCAGAACTGTTTTACAATTCACAACTGACAGTCAATGATCATGAATCACAAAAACTGCACTAAACATTGTAGTTAAAAAAAAACCCTATACATACTAATGTTTTATAATAATTACATGGAGTAAATATAATCAATCACTAATAGAACAATAGTTAAAAAAATCTGTTCAGTTTTTAGCAAATTTCTGGAGTCCTAAAATAAATACTACAAATTAACTATCTTTAGAGATATTTTAAACCTCACTGCTGCACACAGTGAAATACTTCTCTTAAATTTATAGATTCTGTGTAAGTGATCGACTACAGACATCCAATATAAGATCTGTATCCGTTATCACTTAACATCTTCTTTACTTTTCATCCTTATTATTAATCACATGCTTTCACATTATACAGATTAAGTTTTAAAAAAATAAGTGATAAAAAAGTTTAAGCAGCCTGATAAAAAACAACTGCACAAAAGTAAGAAAAACATACTGACAAAGATATGACTTATATGAACAAACTGATCCACCCAATTGTAATAATAGTATAAAAATGTACGTAAAACAGGGTTACATCTCTTTATCCTTAATAACTCCTGCGTTTTATCATCCTAAATACATAACAAATATTTAACTTCTAAAAATTATAATCTTCTAAATAAGTACACTGCAATAGAGAAAATAAATTTGAAAAATTATATGGTGAAATACTTTAAAAACCAGTCAATAAACTGATTTTTGAAAATCACAGTTCATTGATTTCATTTCATAGATAAGCTAATATGAAGAATGAAAAGTATTTTGATTAAACTAGTTTAAAAATAATTTTGGTTGGTGATTAATGTAAGTAGTCCAAAGTTATCATTCAACAGCTATAATATAGTTTATGGTGTATGAAATTGCAGTTGGATATTAGTAAAATAATATACCTCAAGAATATGTTTTCGGCAATATTTAGAAGATGGCAGTGTTTTGAGACCACATTTTACACCGCCTTCTGTGAATATGCACTTACATGTAGGAGCTGGTGTCATAGAAAAGCCTTCATTTTTCCCCTAAGAAACAGAATTAAGCGCTGAATCAACATACACAATAAACTATAACAAAATATAAAGCTCTAAATTAACACTACTGCAAAATATAATCAAACTAAATACAATCTCTCAGTCAATACAATTTATTCATGAAACAACGCAGTGATGGCAGCAAAACTCCATTTTCTTACTAATTCTACCATACTGGTTTTATTATATATACTAGAACACAATTACTTTAATCTTTGAACATAATTGAGGAGCCATTAAATTATTAATAAAAAAAAAGTTAATTATGTATATTATGAGACTATTTATGTGATTAATGTAACATGAGTTATTTTTTTATTATAATAAAAATAATAACTCATGTAAAAATGTTTACACAAAATGTGCTTTAACACCTAAAAACAAAAATGTTTAATTCAGAGCCTTCTCATTTCATCAAGTTTAATAACTGTAAAAATAATTTTACTGTAAAAAATTAAAATATAGATTTGTCAGGTTTATTTATTTTTTTTACAAAATTATTAAATAGTAGTTTAAGAGAAGTAATGAGCATTTTTACAAAATCATTTTAAATTAAAAAAATTGTTATTTATTAACAAAATGTGAATTACCACCAGATACATACAAAATAATACATCACCGTGACTATATCATGAAAGTGAGTGTTGAAGTGTACCTAAATACACCTCATAATTTTTCTTACAAACAATGATGAACTAAAAAGCCAAACAGTCAGACAATCAGTTGAATGAAAATGAAGCAAGCAGATAGAGAGTGTTGAAGAGTAGACACTAGTTATATTGATTATAAAAATACCTTTGATTTCATTAATAATAAAATAGGTAAATACAATATTTGAAATACTCATCTGGTGATGTGTATTTTCAAATGATGTTACTTCATTTCATCATAAAACATTTTCTAATAAATGATGGAAAGCAGGAGAATAAATAATCTCAATAGATGCTGGATACATCCAAACAGAAAATAAATAAAAGTAAAAAGATAAAACAAACAATATTCATCAAATATTTTTACATGTTTAAATTTTCTTTAAGGCATATTAAAGAGTAAGCCAGCTACAGAACATCAAGATGTTTGGAACAACAATCATCTACATTTTTGACAACTATAGAAAAACACTATCATAAATAAAATTATTTTTTTAAATAATTCTAAAACTGAAACAAAATTCAAGTTTTTTTGTGAAAATATATAATGGTTTCTGTATCACCGGATCTCATAAAAGCTAATAATTTAACTAAGTAAATTCTGTTTAATGGAATTTTGTAATCTATGTACTGGAATAAAACATTTTAAAACCACTATCTAGAAAATTACACTAAGAGATATTTAGTGGCATAATTTTACAATAGAAGAGAATTTCAATTGATGAAATAATATCTATTGATCCTTTTGATATTTTTATGTTTATAAAATTATTCCCAACAGTTTTCATTTTGTTTTAGACTCCCTTTATTCAAGGAATTCAATATAAGTATACTAGTAGAATTCAATATTGAAATAGACATTACATTACAATAAATGTTTTAATATTATAACAGTACTCAAACAAATGACTTTTGAATGGACAATAAATAATTATAATAAGTTCAATAATATAGTGAAACTAGTTGTTGTAACAGGTGACTTGATGTATGCTGTAGTGAGGGTACTTGTAGAGTTAACCATACACATAATGTGGTTAATAAAGCCAGGCATCCCCTGGACTGAACTGAATTCTGCAGCTATGGTGATATACTGCTACAATGCTTCCAAGAATACAGAACAATATCTCATATAATATATAATGTTGTATTAACAGATTTTTTTTAACCATTTCAATGAAATGTATCAAATAAAGTAATTATGAAAGAAAAAAATAAATAGAGAACAGGGAAAAAGGAAGAAATATAGTACACGACAAAAAACTAGTTTTTACTGTTAACCACAAATAAGTAGTATATTAACAAAGTCTAACAAAAAGAAAGTTGTATCAGGTTTTTGGTAAGTCCAGATTTACCCCCTGGAATTTCTTGCTACAGAAGGTACTGGAAGATCATTTCTATAGAACAAATGAAGTAGCGGAGTTTGTGCTTAATTAGCTTGTGACACAGCCTTAATTTTTTTTTATAAAGGGAACTACAAGCTCCCCATATGCTGGAAAATAATGTGTGTAATTTCAGGAAGACTATTTATTAAATAAATATATAGTATATTTAGTAATAAATATATTTTATATTTATTCTCTCTTTTTCTGTTTAGCTTCCGGAACTACTGTATTACTTCACAGGATGAATGTATGAATGTGAATGAAGTGTAGTCTTGTACAATCTCAGGTCAATAAAAATATATATATATAAAATATATAAATTATATTTATTTTGGGCTAATAAAAATTAAAAACAAAAGTGTAGTTTATATTTGTCAGACCTATTAAAATTGGTTGACCTGAGATTGTACAAGACTACACTTCATTCACATTCATCCTCTGAAGTAATACCTTACGGTAGTTCCAGAGGCTAAACAGACAAAGAAAGACCTATTAAAATAAAGTACTTACATCCAGATTTCTTGATTTATTTCTGAATTTTTTCATCTTCTTAGCCTGTAACAATACAGTTAAAAAATCACATATTAATAAAATTAAAACCAAAAAATTCATAAAATGGTTAATAAAAGTTTTGTTGATCAAGACAACGAACAAAATATTTTATAAATGAAAGTTAATCTGAGGTTACTGAACATTTGCATTCATTTCTTTTTTTTTGCTGCTTATAAACCTATGTTCTTTCTCATGATAAAGTATATGAATTGCTTATCAACCACACTTGTGTATTGTGTATTTGTATATGTGTCTGTGTGTTCTTGTGTGGTGGGTGCGTGTATGTATTAATGGGTGTGTGTGTTTGACTTTTATTTTGAAAACTAAATGAAAAATTGCAGCAAAATATTAGTGAATATTTATTGTTAATTATTTTAACATAATTATATTGGTGTAAAAATTGTTTGTTTTTTTAAATTATTTTTGTTATTAAGATGTGTGATTTGTTCATTTCTACCTAATAGTACTTGTTTTCAAGACAAAATATTTTACATAAAGAATAACCCCAGGAAAAGTAATTTATATTACTTTGTTGCCATAACATAATTCAAGTGTAAACAACACCAGTATTCTTTTTTCATATTGCAATTTTTTCCTGTTCTGAGCAACCTTTAAATCCTCCCTTCCCAATCAGCCACTGAACATACAGATAAATGACTGCATCTATGTAATCAGAATTTGAGTAATTAATAACACTGCATTAAATTACATTATGTCCTAGGCTTTTCTGGCAGAAGATTTTGAATAAATTATAATATAAAAGAACTATACATGATTATGATCCATGACATCATATTTTTATAAAAAATATTAAAGTTTAAAATTTGCATTATATATTCTTTTCTTTTTCTTTCTTTTTTTTGTTAACTGATTATTAAAAGCACACACACACACACA
>JAAAKQ030493412.1:5095-15423 GCA_010016005.3 Zanna intricata
TATAACAATTAATTTTTTCCTAGAAATCAAATTTTATTGTACTCTCACCTTATAATTTCATTAAAATGTAGCAATTATGACTTTTTTGGCAAATATTTATCTGCTTATATTTACAAATTATAGGTAGATGTTAACCTATTATTTGCATCAGAAAATAATAACTATAGCCCACTATAAATTCACATTGAGTTATATATTTTTTATGATTTTTGTGTGCAATACTGTATATCTAAAAATTCTTAATGAATATACAATTTTTATATTCTTAAGTGTGTAGTAATTAAATCTATACTAGTCTGTGCAATTGATATGCCTGTCGTTTACATAATACAGTAATACTAAAACAATTTGTCTATAGCGCTACTTAAAATGGGTAGTATATTTTCAAACTATGTGAGAATTGCAGAAAATGATTAAACTTAATAAGATTTCATTAGTTTTAAATACATTTTCTTATTTGAAGCTTTGCTCTGCATAATATTTTTTTGCAGTAATTAAATATTAATAAAAAATTTATCCGCAACTTAAAGCACATTTTATCCATATTTCTTTTTATTGTTACATCTTTTTATAAATTATTACATTATTTTATACTGTAGATTTATTACAGCTTGTGAATTTATCATAGTTGAATTGAAATAATGTGTTTTATGTTTATATATAGTAATTTTTTATTATTATAATCATTTAGGCACTCCATCCCTGCATATAAGTTCCGGAGGTAAAAAAAAAGAAAAAAGTTCTAGAACTATATTTTATGAAGATTGCAAATAAGAAACATTTGTCATAAATACATGATAGAAAAAAAAATATTTTCAACAACAGAAATTATACGAAATAAATTCATCATTTACTGTTACTATACAAGGAAATATATATATATTTATTATTTAAATTAAACTTCTTCTTATAGTCCATATTTCTTCTGTATGCAAAATTTAGCTTTCTCTATATGTTTCTTTTTTCCAGCCACTCCGCAAAGTACAGAATAAAATAAACATTCTTATCTTTACTTTTTTATATCTACATCAAAACATTTTTGGGCCTAAGTCCATCTTCACTGATATATATTTTTTTAAATTCTTTCTTATTCAAATTTACACAATTAAAAGAATGTATTGATTAAAATATACAATTTTTTTTTAGAACAAACCAATATATTCTTTTAATTGTATAAATTATATATTCTTTTAATCATTGAAGATGGGTTTAGGCCTGAAAACGCTTTGATGTGGATAAAAAAGTAAAGGTAAGTACGTTCATTTTATTTTGTACTTTCCAGAGTGGTTGGAAAAAAAACATAGAGAGAAGGCTATATAAATACATATATATGTTTCAGTCCCTTAATGGCCCTTATCTTTCATTAATTCTTTTGGATATAGTTAATAACTTTTAGAAGAGCTTTCCTGGTGTTTTTTTCAGTCTTGAATATATCACGTATATTAAACTTATTACTAGCTGCGGTTTCCAGTTTCGTTAGCAATTTTAATTATACTCAAAATTGTCACTGTAAGTGAACAGAGATGGAAACTGGAATTGTATTAAATATAAAAATTAAAAAATAAGTACTTCACAACTTGATTTCTATCGGTGTATTAACTGTCCATGCTGAATTTTTTTTTTTGTTTATAACTTTCCTAATTATACTAGTTATCAACTTTTATATATGTGTTTTTTTTGGAATATAAACATTTGAAAAATACATTCTATCGTGTTTATGCTGGTAATTTATGTTGACTAATTCTCTAGTCTTTTAATTAGAAAAAAATAATTTATTTTTTCGTTTCATGGAAAAAGAAAGATCTAAGTTTATGGAATTTATTTACAAAAAGTTTGTGTTTAATTTACATGCAATAAATTCCTCAATTTATTACATATATCAATAATTAATTTATTGGTTTATTAAATTTAGTTACTTAATAAATAAATTAATAAAAAAAAATATAATTGTCAAATAAATATTAACTAAATTACAAATAATTTATAAGATCAATCTATTTATTATTAATCTATGCTCTTTCAAAATTTAAAATTCCACCAAGAAAAGCTTGTTTGTTCAATGCAACTATAAAGGAAGTACACAGTAACAGAATATAAAAGTTTCTGAGTTAATGTATATACTGAGTTAACAGTAACATACTGACCCCCACCAGTAGAGATAGAGTGGCTGCTGTACTACCACATGTGTGTAAAGATCAGCAGGTTGAATGTGTACATAGACTGCATGCCTGCAAATGTTCAGCACTGAATGTATTAAAATATTATTTGTTATTTCTGCCACAAATTAAAGGTACATTTTAAAACTTATCCTAACTGTAAAGTGATGTAATTGATTGGCTGAAAGATACCATTAAATCCCATTAGTTTGTGATTATGGGATTAGCAAACTGATAAACGTTATATGCATAAAGTGTAATTAGACTGGTGGAACTAGAACCTGTTCCTTTTACTCATATAAGCTAAGCTGTACACCTCACTTTTTTGCAATATTCTTTTTTAGAAAAACTTTGTAAATAATTAAAGTATTTATTTTTAATGATTTAATTAAAGATTTCTAATTTAAAATAACTTTTTTCTAATAACTTATTTAAAATTCTAGTTTCTATAAAGTTAAAATATTTGAAATTATGATGAGTAAAAAAACTACATCATTTTATTTAAAATTATACATATATTTCATTTATATTTAGTTTATTATTTTAGTTTTTTTCTCTCTTAGCTGGTTAATTTTTTTTTAAGATTGTTTTGTACTACACAAAGAAAAATAATATTAAAAAAAATTAATTTTTTTTTATAAAATTTATTAATATGATGCATATCAGGGTGATAATTTAAATCATAGTTATCGTTATTTGTACTTTTCATCTAAATTATATTTTTGACATAAATAAAAATTACGAAAAAATATAAATTTGTCATTCTTGTGATTTGTGATAAAGATAATATTTAATTTGTAATGTTTGTATTTAAGAAGTGAATTATATTTTAACCGTAGTGTGTTAGTAGTTCATTATGGGTGATTTAATAGTATATCAAGGTTATGTTAATTTTATGGGAAAAGATTTGACTGTTTTATTTTTATTAGAATTAATATATATATATATAGTGACGCAAGAGAGTTTACTCATTTTTGAATGAGCATTATGCAAATAATTTCTCACCAAACTTTATTACTTTGATTTGAATAGCTGTGGGAAAGAATACCATCTGTGTTACAAGGCAAAATCACTTCTAGAATATGAAGTCCATCTTCCATAATGCAGTTTTCAAGTCGAAGAGGTGAAGCTACCCTACACATGTTCTAATGTATCCTGAGTGATTAGCTGCACCTCTACAAGTAGCTGTCTTCAGCTTGTCTAATGACTGAGGTTTGTTTACATGAAACTTGCTCCTTTAAATACCTCCAAAGAAAGAATTTGCACGTACTGAGATCAGGATATTGAGAAAGCCAAGGCACATCTCTGAACCTGGAAATTAAATGACCAGGTAACAGTTCTCATAGAATATTCATCGAATGTCTGACAGTGTGGTATGTAATCCTTTCTTTTCTTTTCTGTTCAGCCTCCGGAACTAGTGGCGTCTAGCCCTATCTTGTTGGAACCACACATCTTGACCCAAGTTCAACATCTGTAATTCTGGAAAAAAAATAAATAGGGACTAATAATGTTACACTTGGTTATCGCATACCACAGAATCACATGGGGTAAATGCATGGACTAAAATAAATGGCATTTACAACAAAAATAATAAATTATGTTGTTAAATTCACTGTGTAAAATGTTCATTTAAAAATGAGTACACTTCCCTGTGTCATATTGTAGTATTATTTCAATTGTTTGGTGGTCATGAATTAAAAATAAGGTTATTCATTAAAAATTAGGTATAAAAAAAAATATTGGTGTGATAAAACTTATCCCCATTTCTTTCCTTTTATTTTATTTATATTTGTTAAATATCTTTATTCATTTCATTAATTGATTAACCAATAATCTTTTATTCTATAGTTTTCATATTTACATTTGCCATTCATTTTTAATTTGAGTTAAACATTTACCTTGATTACTTCTTATATATTTATATGACTTAATATAGTGTTATGTGCTGACTGGAAATAATGAATACAAAACACTTGCCTAATAATTCATCATTCAGTTATGAGCTTTTTTTTTTTTTTAATAAAAATAAGTAATTTATTCATTTTGCACTTTTTAAAATAATGTTTGTATTATGTTAGTTTAATTTTTTATTGATTTATTATATTATTTAACCCAGATAAGGGTGAGTTATTTTTTCATCAATTACTTAAACATAATATAACGTTTGGGTTTAGGTTTTACACTTTTCAGTCTTATTGTGTTTAAAAAATACCTCTTCCTTCTGAAAGGACATCAGCCATATACATATGCAATAGATGTGTAATTTCGGTATTGCCATGAATATCACTAAATTATAACAGTATTTTATATTATTGAATAAAACAAGAAGAGCAACATTACTCTTTATAAGAGTATTTTAATAGATTCATTGTGTAGTAGTTTTCTCTGAAATTGCTGACAATGAAGTTGTTTTTTTTCATTTTGAAATTTCATCCACAAGTTAGTCTATACCACACAATGCTCTATTTTGTTAAACCTGGAATCAATCTTTTAACTTTTAGATGGTCTTCTCTTGTTGCAGTAAGACAGTTCCTTTTTAAAACTGTAATAACAGTTTATAGACGGAATGTCAAATGGTCCAATTTACCATCATCTCTCGTTTGCAGATGTCATGTATTATTATGCTTTCTATACCATTGGAAATGTGCAGCAACAGACAAGTATCTCTTCTTACCCCTAATGAATAGATAACATATCAAAGTATTTTGTCAGCTGTATCAATTTCATCTATATGCAATGTTGTAATTATGTATAATTCTTGGTTGTTCAATGGCAATCCTGTGACTAGAAGATTTTCAGTCCTGTGACTAGAAGAAAGACCTGGTAAATTAATATATGATATCAAAATTTGTTTCCATATTTTACCACATTGTTCTTCCAGCCAGTTATTAGTATCACATCTGACCCCATTGCCACCATTAAGAAGTAAGATGTATATGAGACATACATTTTCTCTTTAGAGGAGCTTTTAAGTCTGTTCTTTTTTCACTCTGTAATGATTTGTGTACATTATCATCAAATGTATAAGGTTTTCATAAAAGAAAAGCTCAAAGTATTTCAAAAGTGTCCTTTCTCTGTCTTGTAAGACATTCACTTCTAACCAGCTTTTATTTGTAGTTGGAAGAGATTTTTTTCCACTTTGACTTTTCACTGGTTTGGTTGTGTTTTTTGTGTTGTTAGATGTTACATGGAGATGGAGATCTTTCTCTGTTGTTTGTAACTGTGCCTGGTGTTGTAAATATTGTGAGACATTTGAAGTTGTGCAAGTCAAAGTGGTAAATATAGAATGCTTTTTTATGAAAGAGTTGGGTATAAGATGTGCTGCAGCAGTAGTATGAAACTCATTACAAATTTTAGCTGGAGTATTCAATTGACTCTTAGAGTTAGACTCTTAAGTGAGTTAGGCTGTTAGTGTTAGATGCCTCTTCTCATCAGTCAGATCATTTATAGTATTTGTAGGTAGTAATAAACAAACTTTCAAATCTCAAAAGATATTAGATTATCATTGGCCTCTAAAATTACAAGAAGCTGATGTGTGTATATGTATATATATATATATATATAGAGGTTGTATTTCATATTTTTCTATTTTTTTTTCTAGGTTATATTTTTTATAGGATTTTTCTGTTGCTACTTGTACAATAATAACAAAATAATAATTATAGTAAAAATAATTCATAATAATCACAATAATAAATTAACAACAGTAGATAATGCTCTCAAAGCAGTAAACGCACCTGTATGTATATGATAAAACTGCCGCCTGACTGCGCCACATCCTTGTGGATTTATATGCGTTATGCGGCCTTGCATCATAAGTTTAAATTACCCAGGACTGTTCATCAAATCCTGGGCAATGACAAAGAAGTTTTAAACCAGGTAATTTTATTTCTTTGAGATATTAATATTTTACACAGTATTTAATGTTATTTCTAGGTCTGATATTTAATTTAATTTCATTATTTACTATTTTTACAATTTTATCTTAAATTTTTAATATATTGTTTTGAGTATTTTTTTTTTTCTGTTTAATTTTATATTTTAAGTTTTTTCCAGATGATGATAACAAAAAAATGTTTTTTGACCCCCCCCCCAAAAAAAAAAAAAAAAAAAAAAAATCAGGAAATAATTAGCTCCGTTTCCTATAGCATACAACTGTACACATACATACTATATAAATAGCTGCGCACATCCTTCCAGTAGGATATGCTTTAAACATGAGTTTTATTTATTATAGTTGTAAGTGCCTTTTTAATTGTTAATTACCAATAAGGCAAATTTTGAGATGATAAGAGTACTTCTTACCATTATGTAACAAAAGTTCAAAAAAATTATTTTTATCCATCTACTTGTAGATCTGCCACATTTTCTATTTGTAGCTTAAAATATTTTCTGATATCACCATTCTATAACTAATTCCAACAATGAACTCTGGACTGAGATTAAATTAAATTATGTGGCCTGTATAATATAATAATGCTTAATTTAAAGTAATTAAAATACTCTACTGAGATTAAAAGGAACTATTTCAAAACTAATTTTTCTACAAATCCTTTTGGAAGGATGTCAGCTTTAACTTGGTTAATTAAATGCTTCAAATTTAAAAAAAATAATTTTAAAATAACAGATCCCAAAATATTTTAAGATGAAAACTGCACATTTCTTTAATTCAAGTTATACATTATCACAAGTTATTGGTTCAGAAAAGGATATTGAGGAATTACACACGTTGAAATTCTTACAAGTACAAAATTTATTTACTGTAGAAAGTAAATTAAATGTCAAAAACAATAATTCTGATTTTACTATGAAACAATAACTAATGAAAATTTATATAAAATTTTCTAATGATAATTTGTCATGAGATTACAATTAAAAAAGCTTAATAATAATAATACATCTTATAAAAGGCTCATTTACTTTCTCTATTAACAAAAGGAATCTTATACTTTTAAAAATAAAGACCTTTGTCTCTCTCTGCACAATGAATTCTCAAAACAGCTTCTTCCATTTTATCACAGAACACTGTCACACTTTTAATAAAACAGAATACCCTACACTCTTATGATTGTTGTTGTATGCATATATACACACGCACATGCGCATGCATGCACACACACACAGTTGCTGGCTTTTAGCAGTAACATGATCATAAGGGTTGTTCTGAGGTAACAGCAGCTGACCCACTCATTTGTTCATTCAAATTTAATAGTTGTAAAACTACACCTGTTGTCCAGTACTATTTTTTTTGCCAGAATCTTTATTTTTAGCCTTCTACTCTATTCTAAAAATTCTTTCTTTTCCGCTGCCATTACATTGTACATTCTAATACAATATCTGTTGTGATACTTTTGTTAATTTTATTTATAGAGCCATGTAGTCTAAAAATTATTATATGTGTGTTCTATTTGTTGGAATTATCACTATTGTTCTGTAATAATCTCGTTTAGGTAAAATATCAATCTCTGGAGGCTGTCTTTAATTTTTAAGTGATCACTTTATCATTTGAACTATTTTCTTTTTTTTTTAAACCTCCAGGACCACTGTTTGGTATTTCTTCACAGGATGGAGATGAATGATTTATAACATGTGTAAAAATTCCATGCCTGATCAGAATTCAAACCTTGGGACCTCTGGATGAAAGGCTGAGACGCTATCACTTGCTCCACAGAGACTGGCCATTTGCATTATATTAGAGTATTAAATTAGAAATTATAACCAATGTCTATTCCTAATTGAATATAATATTTCCACTTTGGAATAGCTTTTTTTTTAATATATATTAAATAATGTAGATGAAAAGCTACATCTTGACATACTCCTTGGTTTATTATAACCACAACAGTCATTTTAATTGCAATTTTCATCACTGTATAAATTCATTGTAATACTTAAATTATATTCAGGGGATAACCTCTCCTTCTCATTGTCTGTCCTTTGCTGAAAACTTTGCTTAAAGAGTTCTAGGCTATGTGCATTTTATTATTATTATTAGCTTTTATGGCCGCGTAGGATCACTGTATCAAAGTCTGTTCGATGGAACTGTTTGCGCTGTACGATCCTGCCAGTACTTTTTCATATGTTTCAATCTTTGTGCCCTTTCTAGTGATGAAAATGTTCATGTTGTAAGTTTTTTCTTTTATGTACGAAGAGAGTGTTTTTGTTCTTTATTTTCTTCTTTAATTTTATCTTATCTGTGGTGTCTTCTGGTGTGAGGTCAGTTTCTCTAAGATCCTCTTATTTTTCTGATTTATCTGCATTCTGTCTTGGTATTTTCAAATCGAGATTATACTGTACTAGCTATTTCAGAAGTCTTGAATATAGCATTCTCATTATATGTGCGAAGCGCATTTATAAAATGCACATGTCCTTCCATCCTATGTGTATTTATTAAAGTTTATTTTATCTTCTCTGATCTATTTCACTAGGGAATGTCATCTATTGTTTTTCAATATCTTCCTGCTCATCAAGTAATATAAAAGCTGCAGTAACGGTTAACCTCCCGTTACCACTTTACAAACAGTTTGTATCCGAAAAATTAAATATATGAGTTTACGGTTATATTATTAGAGTCATTTACTCTGACTTATTACCTTAATTATTATGTTTTGAAAGTGACAATTACTTTATTGATTTATATCTGTCATTTCTTCTTTATTATTAAGCCATTACTATCATGATGAAATGCATAAAATCACATGATTTATTTAAAGACATGTGTGTATATAAATATAATTTTAATTTTACAAAAAATATTTCTAATTTTTATTACAAATTAGAAAAATTAACACCTTAGTATAGAGTATGTTAAGATAAAGCTGATTATCAATTCATGCACAAATAGAATACAGATATTACCAGGAAAAATTAAAAATGTTTTAAAAAAATCATACACCAGTAAAGTTTGACAGAAAACAGAAAGAACAGCTTTAGCTACTTAACTGAAATAAAATGAGTCAATACAAAAATTAATTACTTGTATATTCTATAGACTTTTGTTTAGTTGTTAAAGCAATCATTAGCTGGCATTGTGTTGGTCTGTAAAGATGAATACACTACCAGCTAATAGATTTAAACATAATACACTTCACCAGTGCTGCTAGGCTTTTTATTACAATATGTGAAAACTGGGGTAAAGATTAAACCAGCTTCTGGGTCAATAATTTATTCATCTACTCTTCAATTATTGAGAAAATATCAACTTTTGGAAATATTCGTACAAGTGTAAGTTTTTGTTTTCATCGCTTGATCTAAAAAGTTTTCACTATATTCATAATCTGAATCTGTTTTTCTTCGTAGTTTAATATACATAATGTCTGCCTGCATTAATTGTATAATTTCTCTGAATATTTAACTAGTTATTAATTAATAACTTGTTTTAATAGCTACTTTTCTTTCCCTTTCAGAATTATTATCAGTTAAAGAATACTGAAAGGATTTATTTTGTCATCTAATTTACAATTTTTAGTTGTGTAATTCAATAAATGTAACTAATATAAAAGTTTTCTTTATAATATTTGTAGTCAATTAATATTCAGTCCAATATTGTCACAAATTTTTTTATATTTTTATTTTACTAATATCAATAGTATAGATCCTTTATACATTTGTTTTAATTTTGCTTATGGTTTGTTTATTATTGATTAATTTTTTTTTTTTTTTTTTTTTTGTATGATAGAATTTGTGTTATTAGTAATTTTTAATGAGTTTTGTAAAGATAATTAGATAATAAGAAATCTAGTTGTATTAGTAAGATTTCAATTAATTCAGGTATTTTTAATGTCCATTTTATAAATATTATATATATGTAAAATTGTTTTTAATAAATTAAAATATAAGAATTATTAATATATATATATATATAGTTTTTTTTTTTATTGTTTATTTAACTAACTTCAAAATAAGACATTCTTCTTTACACTAGAATATAAGTTTATATATATATGTTTTTATTATCTTCATTATTACTTGGAATTTATTGGGTCAATATTGGAATTTTTAAATGTTTACATAATAATTTGAATGTTTTCACCATGCTAGATTTGAAGTTAGTTTTATACTTATTAAATAATTGGTTATTTTTATACTAATGTATAACAGTATTCATACTAAAAGAGTGATAAATGTAAATTAATATTTAATTTGAATTATCCATTTTTATGTTTGTTATTG
>JAAAKQ030493434.1:0-21155 GCA_010016005.3 Zanna intricata
GCCCTCAAAGGCAACTATATTGAATAATAAAATCAAATTTTATCAAAAAAAAGATTTTTTTCTATGTTAGCCTACGATCTTTTCAGCCGTACTATTATACAATAACTTATTCCCCTCCCAAGTTTTCCCTTCCATCTGGTCAGAAGCCATTTTCGTACCAATATATAAACCTGGTAAAGATAAATCAAGTCCCTCAAGCTTCTGCTCTATTTCCCTGACAAGTGTGTTATGCAAAGTAATTGAGAGAATGGTGAACCGCAGACTTACATGGTATTTGGAGCAACATGGCTATTTGTCTCCTGAACAGCGGTCTTCTATTGACCACTTAGAGTCTTTGGAATCAGCTGTCCAAAACGCTTTCCTCCTCCACCAGCGCCTCATCGCTGTCTTCTGATATCCAAAAAGCGTTTGACACAGCCTGGCGACGTGGAATTCTTAACAAGCTTAAAGAATGGGGAATCAAGGGCAATATGCTTGCATTTATTCAAGGATTCTTAAATGACCCAACATTTCGTGTTAGGGTTGGAGATTCTCTGTTGGATAGCATCATCTTGGAAAATGGAGTGCCTCAAGGAAGTGTTTTAAGTGCTACCTTATTTTCTATAGCCATCAACAATATTACTAAATGTGCAACCACCAGTCTCATGCTCATTATTTTTTGGTGATTTTGCTATTTATATTACATCCTGTTCAACAGCCACAGCTGAGAGATTATTACAGAACACAATATCTCACCTTAAAGCTTGGTCCAGGGTTACAGACTTCACCTTTTCACCCGAGAAAACTAAATATGTAGTTTTTTCTCGGCTCTGGGACCCCTCCATTCCACAAGTATTTCTAAACGGAGAGCTGATTGCTGTTTCTCTGGACATCAGGTTTCTAGGTTTAGTTTTTGATAACCGTCTTACGTGGGTCAATCACATCAAACAATTAAAAGCAAAATGTTCCAAACTGCTGGATATGCTATGAGTTCTTAGCAATACTAATTGGGGAGCCGATAGATCATGTATGTTACGTTTTTATTATTCCTTTGTTCATTCCCACTTAGATTACAGCTGCATCGCCTACTCTTCTAAGCGAAATAACACCTTGAAGATGTTAGATGCCGTACACCACTCTTTTATTCATCTTGCTACAGGCGCTTTTAGATCAAGCCCTGTTAGTAGCATACTTGTCTAGTGCAGTGAACCGTCACTTTGGGATAGACGTGACCAAATTCTAACATCTTATTGGTCCCGTCTTAAAGGCCAACCGAATCACACGGCGTTTACAGCAGTTTTTTAACCCAAATTTTTAGAGATATGAAGACCATCCACATTATACTGCACCTATGGGTGTACGTGCCAGACAGTTACTAAATATTTTAAACGTTGATGTACCATCCGTTTTTCCAGCATTTCAATGTTCATATCCTCCGTGGAGAATCGGCACTATAAAATTTAATTTTGATCTTACCATACATAAGAAGCAATCAACACCACCTATCTTTATTCAGATGCTTTCATCATATTGTTTCCAATATAAACCCTGACACAATAATATACACAGATGGATCAAAACAGGATGATACCGTTTGTTGCGCATTTGTTGTCAGTGATAGGACATATATGTTTGGTCTACCTGGCATCATAAGTGTTTTTACAGCTGAACTTTATGCAATAAATAAGGCGCTGAATATCGCTAACCCTAATTGTCGAAATATTCTTATTTGTAGTGACTCGTACAGTGCTCTCCAAACCCTAGAAAATTTGTATCCAGACATCCTATCGTCCTAGAAATCTATAACGCAATCGCCGAGTTGAACCTCACAACCCACATGTGAGTTTCTGTTGGATCCCTAGCCATGTGGGGATTCCAGGAAATGAAGGTGCAGATTCCGCAACTAAGGACGCTTGTAGTCAACCATGCTTTACCACCCGTGTTACTTCAAGCAATTTTATAAACTATATAAAACTAACTCTTCGCGCGAAGAAGCAAGATTATTGGATGGCTACAGTCGATAACAAGCTGTAGTGTATCAAAGATTCTGTGCTGCCATGGGATAGCTCATACAGAAAAATTTGTCAGGAGGAAGTGGTTCTTTATAAATTGCATATAGGACACACGAAAGCTACCCACAGGTACATTATGTCTGGAGAAAATGCGCCAATCTGTATAAGATGTAACTGCCGACTGACTGTACATCATATTTTGGCAGATTGCATTTGTTATGCGGTCTTACGCCGCAAATTTAAAATATCTGAAAATATTCAGCATATCCTAAAAAACGATGATACAGTGATAGGGTTTTCAAATTCTTGAGATGTGTTAGTATTTTCAACAAAATTTAAGTTTGTACCATTATTTTGTTATCCGTTAAGGGGCCATTTACACCCCCTACTGATTTTTTAACATATAGTTTTTATTTTTTGTTATCCATTAAGGGGCATTTTATACCCCTTACGGATTTTTGGTTACTTACAACTGTGATAAGAGTTTTTAAGATTTCTATGATAGTTTTAAGTTTTAGTGATTTTTATTCTTTTTTTTAGTTTAGGTAATGTTTTAGTTTTAATGTAGTTATTAGATTTTAGCTCTTTCCTTGTCTGTGATAGTATAAGTTTCTTAGTCAATTAGTTTATAGTTTTTTATTCTATTTTATTTATTTACCATTTTAATTTAGTGTTAGGTTTTAATTTAATTTAATTTGGGCGATAATAACGCTTCAGCGTTGTTGCCTTCCAAAAAAAAAAAAAATAGGTAATAATGTAATTTCCTGTTCAATATGTACTTAAAAACCTCTGCATTAGATAATAATTTGAAAGAAAAAAAAATTTGTGCAAATTCTGTTGAAGCTTCTGTTATGTTGATGTGTGAGACTAATAATGATTGTTGACATTCTTCCAGCTTCCACCAGTTAATACTGATTACTATATATGGTAATGTGTAATTTATCTTTATGCAAATCATGGCGATTTTATTCTGGAAACAATCTTGTTTAAGTATTTAAGTAAATTTGATTGTGGCTCAAAAATAAAACTTGAAAGTATCAATGAAGATCTCATATATTTAACAAAACATCAAGAACTGATAGGTACTTACATATTTGTAAACTATTATTTTTACATTTCTTCTGTTCAGTTCTTTTTCTACAGGTTTTTGGAAAAATATCATTCAGAAATGGAAGTCTTTCCTTATCTTGATGTAGCCTTCAATAACTGTAGAGGTTTTGTAAACATTAAGCTGAGACCCAGCTGAATATGGTAAAATAATATTTTCCTCCTTTAAAATGTCTTTCAATAAATTAGAGGCTTTGTATACAGGAGGCCCATTCCAAGAAACAAACTTCCTGAAACAGGCTGTCAAATTTAATATTCCTGTTATGAAGGTGGTTTTCTATTACAGACCAAACTGACACACGCTGCTTCACTACAAACTTTCAGACAGTTTTCTAACAAGAAAATTATTTCAGGTATTTGATCATATACATCACAGTTTGTAAATGCCTCCAGAATAAATCTGTTGTCCTGGTCAAGCATAGATGGTTTCTTAAGTTAAACTTTTGATGAGTCTCAAGAGAAAAT
Organism: Zanna intricata; assembly: GCA_010016005.3. Classification (NCBI taxonomy): domain Eukaryota; kingdom Metazoa; phylum Arthropoda; class Insecta; order Hemiptera; family Fulgoridae; genus Zanna; species Zanna intricata. The sequence continues at coordinate 3,564 of JAAAKQ030493434.1, forward strand.
GTCTTTAAAGTATTCCAGTTGTAAAATTCTGCTTTTTAATATTTTCAGCCATTTTAATAGGACTTCATGATTGAAGGTAGATCCTCTATTTTTGTTGATCCACTCTACAAGTTTAATAATATATTGATCAATTTCATATCCAGTCTCTTCTAAAAAAAAAATGCTACTAAAATACAATCGCATATCTCTTACACAATGCTTGGTTCTTAGATTCTATTTTCCAGATTCCCTGGAATCAGCGCACAAAGGTTTTCTAGATTTTTTCTTGGTCTTTTGAATTGATCTCCAGTAAATGCTGTTTGTTGACAATCATTTGTTTCTTCATCCTGCAACTCTTGGTTTCTCTTTGTTTGGGTCGACTGGATGTATTTCATAGCTTTCTTCCAATTAGTAGATGGTTTTTAAACAGAGTATTTTACAAACAGTTCAATGCTTGGAATAGAAATAGAAAATTTTGCTCTGTTAGCTTTCCATTGTTCAGTTCAGTTTTCATGTTTTAAAGTCTGGTTTTTGGCAAACTATAATAATCAAAAACAATCCTATTACAGATCTTGACACTTAGAGCTGTACAACTGAATTTGGTCAGTTCTTCAAGGACATAAATTGTTCCTAGAAGTTGATAAATAATATCAGTGTTTGAAGATTGCTTCAAATTCCTTGAATATTTTACTTCAGTGTTGTTACAATTTTTTATGAAGGTTGTTACCATTTTGTACTCTTACAAGGAGAGTATCAATAATAATGCAAGTCTGCACTCCATTCACCAGAGTAATAAGACTAATAAGAATGTTATTTGCTATGTTCAGTGAAGCTCAGTAATTATGTCTGCTGTGACATATATCAAGGGTAACTGGTTATTGTGGGTTTTCAGTTCTCAAAAAATCAAATATTTTTCATTCATAATTAAAAATATATTTTGCCTGAATTCTCTGAAATATTCTCTTGAATGATTAAGTTCACCAACATCTGCTTCCTTTTTTTTGTCTTGTCATTTGACTGGTTTGATGCAGCTCTTCAAGATTTATCTGAAGCCAGTCATTTCATTTTGGTATACCTCCTACATCCTATATCTCTAACAATTTGTTTTAGATATTCCAAATGTTGCCTGCCTGCCCATCTACCTGTCCCTCTAATATCAAAGCGACTATTCCAGGATGCCTTAAAATGTCACCTGTTAGTCTGTCTCTTCTTTTAACTTTATTTTTCAAAATTCTTTTTTTTTTCATCAATTTGTCGCAACACCTCTTTATTTGTCACTTTATCCACCCAACTGATTTTTAACATTCTCCTGTAGTACCACAATTCAAAAGCTTCTAATCTTTTCTTCTCAGATACTTCGATCGTCCAAGTTTCACTTCCATATAAAGTTGCGCTCCAAACATATACATTCAGAAATGTTTTTCTGAAGTTTAAATTAATTTTTGATGTAAGCAAATTATATTTCTGATGAAAGTTCATTTCGCCTGTGCTATTCAGCATTTTATATCGCTCCTGCTTTGTCCATCTTTAATAATTCTGCTTTCCAAATAACAAAATTTGTCTACCTCCGTAATCTTTTACAATTTTTATATTCAGTGGTTCATTTACATTATTTCAACTACATTTCATTACTTTTATTCTGTTCTTGTTTATTTTCTTGCAGTAGTTGTTGCTTAGGACTTCATCCATACCATTCAATGTTTCTTCTAAATCTTTTTTACTCTGCTAGAATCTATCTTTTCACCTTGCACTGTTACTTCGGATCTAAATTGTCCTTTAACTTCATTAACTAGTAGTTCTATGTAAAGATTAAAATGTGATAGGGATAGGGAGCATCCTTGTTGGACTCCCTTTTTTATTACCTCTTCTTTCTTATGTACTTCGATTATTACTGTTGCAATTTGGTTCTCTAAGTCTATAAATGCCATATATGTTGGTTTGTTTTTCTTTAATCTCTCTTTCTGCTATTAATCTGAGAGCTAAAATTGCTTCTCTTGTCCCTATACTTTTCCTGAAACTAAATTGGTCTTTTGCTAAACTTCTTCCACTCTCCTATCAATTCTTCTGTATAGAATCTTAGTTAAGATTTTTGATGCGTGAGTAGTTAAGCTAATTGTTCTGTATTCTTCACATTTATCTCTTCCTACTTTCTTTGGAATCATGAAAATAACACTGTTTATGAAATCTGATAAACTTTCCCATTTTTGTAAATATTACACACCAGTTTGTATAATCTATCTGTCGCTTCCTCACCTGTACTGTGCAGTAATTCTGCTGGTATCCTGTGTATCCTAGGAGACTGTTTGCCATTCAGATCTTTTAACGCTCTATTAAATTCAGATCTCAGTATTGTATCTACCTTTTTATCCTCTTCTTTTTCCTCTACAACACCAGTTTTTAATTCATTTCCTCCATGTAACTCTTCAATATATTTCACCTACCTATCGACCTTTTCTTTTGTGTTATAAATCGGTGTACCATTTTTATTTAACACATTATTAGATTTTAATTTATGTACCACAAAATTCTCCTTTACTTTCCTGTACACTCCGTCTATTTTATGAATGATCATTTCTCTTTCTACTTTTGAACATTTTTCTTAATCCACTTTTCTTTCGTTAATTTGTGCTTCCTGTTGATAGCATTTTTTAACTGTCAATAGTTCCTTTTACCGTCTTAATTACTAGCATTCTTATACTTTCTGCTTTCATCCATCAGCTGCAATATATCCTCTGGTATCCAAGGTTTTCTACCAATTCTCATGGTTCTGCCTAAATTTGCTTCTGCTGATTTATGAATTTCCCTTTTAACATTCTCCCATTCTTCTATATTTTCAATCTTATCGTTTTTACTCAGACCTCTTGCAATGTCCCCTCAAAATTCTTTTTTACTTCCTCTTTCTTAAGCTTTCTAAATCCCAACGATACATCTGACACCTTTTTTCAGGTTTTTAAACCCCAATCTACATTTCATTAACACTAAATTATGGTCACTATCAATGTCTGCTCCAAGATATGCTTTACAATCGAGGAGTTGATTTTTAAATCTTTGTTTAAACGTGATATAATATATCTGATAACTTGCAGTATCACCAGGTTTTTTCCATGTGTATATTCTTCTATTATGATTTTTAAACTGGGTGTTTGCAGTTACTAAATTATATTTTCTGCAAAACTCAATTAGTTGGTACCTTCTTTCATTCCTTTTGCCCAGCCAATATTCACCCACAATATTTCCTTCCTTACTTTTTCTGATGCTTGCATTCCAATCTCCAACTATTATTAAATTTTCATCCCCTTCTATGTGTTTAATTGCATCGACAATTTCTTCGTACATGTATTCCACCTCATCATCATGGGCACTTGTAGGTATACAGACGTAACAATCGTTGTTGACTTAGGTTTTGATTTTATCCTTATTACAATGATTCTATCGCTAAGTTTTTTGAAATACTCTACTCTCTTCCCTGTCTTCTTATTCATTACAAAACCTACTCCTGCCTGGCCTTTATTTGCTGCTGAGTTAATTATTCTAAAATCACCAGACCAAACGTCATTTTCTCCTTCCCAACGAACCTCGCTAATTCCTATTACATCTAAATTTAACCTATCCATTTCCCTCTTTAAATTTTCTAACCTACCAACCTTTTTTAGACTTTTAACATCCCACACTCCCACTCATGGAATGTTATTTTTGAATCTTCTGGTGAACCCTTTCTTAGAACTCCCCACTCAGTGATCTGTACGGGGGACTAGTTTACCTCTGGAATTTTTTACCAAGGAAGGCGCCTCCATCTTTGATTTATATAAATGCAGAGGGCCACATTTTCTTGGAAGAAATACAACTGTAGTTTTCCATTGTTTTCAACTGTGCAGTAGTCAAAAGATTGAGTGATATTGCTTTGGCTGTTTAAATCTTCTGACCTACGCCCTTAAGAACTACTGAAAGAGCTGCTCTTTTATCTGTTTAGCCTCTGGAACTACCGTTAAGATATTACTTCAGAGGATGATATGTAGTCTTGTACAATCTCAGGTCGACCACTCCTGAGAAGTGTGGACTGAAAGAGCTGCTGCCCTTTTTAATTATTAAGGAATCATTCCTTAGTCTGACCCTCAACAGATACCTCTTCGATATAGTTGCACCTTCGGTCCAGCTACTCTGTATCACTGAGCGTGCAAGCTCCCTCACCAGTGGTGAGGCCTCATGATTCATAGGAGAGCTGCTTTCTTTAATACATTTAAATTCAACATTATTTCAAAATACTTAACCCCCGTTGCTTTCTTTTATAGCATTATACTCTGTTCTTGCAACTCTTAAGTTAAATTTTTTCATGATCTTTCTTCATTTCTAATGCTCTTTTTCAAACAATTTTGAAAATTCAAAGCACCATTTGTGGGCATCAGAATGGTCAATTAAATTAGTTTTTAAATTCCTAAATTTTGTACTCTTATCACTCTACATCATGTGATATACATTTGGAAGTGTGAATATCCCAAACGCACTGGTTTTTAGGACTGCAACATTTTTGCGGATATGTTTGTATACATGGCATACATAAAACTTTTTTCATCTTCCTCTGTTAAACATGGCATTAATTGATAGATTTCATTAAGAGATTTACTTGACCTGTTAACTTTTAATTTAGCTTCAAACTCTTAAGATAATGCTATTGTCGCTTCCATTGTAGGTTTTGGTTTGGGTTTTTCCTGCGTAATTACAGGGAGTACTTTTCATTTAGACTTTGTAAAGCTGATACTATGTCAGATAACTGCCCTTCATAATTGCTTTCATTTCTTATAAAAAAAGTCACATCAAAGGATTTAAAGCAAGAAGGTTTTGTTAGTTCTATAGGATGGTTGTTGTCTGGTTATTCATCAACCTTTATTTCTGTCTCTTTTAGATTGTCCATCATCAGAGCCACAAGATTTAACATCTTCCTCCAATTGTTCAGGACCTGTTTTTGGTACAGATTCAGGTTCAATACCACTTGTCACATTTAATGGTTTGAAAAATCCAGTAATGCCTCCTTGGTCACTTGTTCTGGGTTTTTCACCAGGATGTATTGATGAGATATGACTGGAAAGTTTGTCTTTTCTTTTTTGCCACTCACAAAATGCACAACTGACTTGACATTGTGCACTATTTCATAGTATTACGGTGTAGGTAAATACTAATGATAATAATTACATACACTGTCAGTGAAGTGAAAATTGAAAATATATACGTAAGTACCTAATTGAACTAAATAATTATAACATAATATTTTACCACTAATTAAAAAAAAAAAAATACAACTTGATTATTACTTAAGTGATAAATACAAAGTTAAATGTTATGTTTAATTAGTTTTAGTTCTAATTACCTATCACAGTTATAAACAGTCGTGACAGAATAAGCAAGAATAAGTTGCCTGGTCTACTTGCTATTCATAAACTGACAGGGTTGAAGCAAGAGGTATGAGATGACAGGTGACCTGGCGACCGTATAACCCCACCCCTCCACCCCCATAATGAAAATGGAAACAAACAAATGAGTCTTCACATTTACGTATTTTACTGATTTCAAATTTTGTTATGTAGTTTAAGTTAAAAAATGAAAAACATTAGTAATATCTATGTATTAAGTATTTTTGTATAATGTGGTATAATGTTATTTAGTTGTTATTGCTTGAATAATATAATTTGTATAAAGTTAACAAAGTTTGCCTACCGGTACCATAGTAATTATTAATATGTAAAGAAAATATTAGAACACCAGTTGTTTGTAGCCAGTCAAGAATCAGGAAATTGCCATTCATCAACCAGTCCAAAAATATTGTAATAGAAGCTCGGCCATACAGTATTTTGTGTGGTGAAGATTAAATAGGTACCCTGCCCGATTTGCAGCAGAAAGCAGACAACAAACTTTGTGTCTGTGTGTGTCTTAAAACAAACCAATTAGGCAGATCTTTCTTCCCATTCATTTTTTATCTGCCCACTCTGGGCTAAAAGTCCCTTAGTAGGCAAACTTTTTAATTTTTCCCCAAAATAATTATTTTTTCCCCAGTTAAAATATTCCCAGTCCAACCTCAATTTCCCCAAACCTCGTTTGGGCATATGGACATATTCTTGACCCCTGTTTTGTGCTTCAGTGAACAGCATAAATCATTTATAACATAGATTTTGTTTTCTTAAATTCATTAGGAACTAAAATGATTAACGTTACTACCGCATCTGTTCTAAGAAAATGCACTGGTCTAAAGTACAGTGTCAGATTATGAGTCATTAATGAGATTATATCTTAGCAATTCTTCATTCTTTTCTTATTGTACTTAAAGTAATGAAAACAAGTTATAATATGAAATCTTGTTTATAATATAATAATTTATGTTAATTTTGAATTGTAGTTTTGCTTGTATTATTAGAAATTCAGTTTATTGAAAAGAGATTTACATGATACTCTTTTATTTCAGTTTCTATTTTCAAAAAATAGATTAAAAACCTAATGAACATAAAGCCTCAGAAAAGTAAAAAAAGACCAAAAGATAAATAATGTTAAAAGACTTGTACTTAAAACTGTAAATTTATTGTATGTTTTGATTCTGGTATAGTAGATTGATAATTAGTTCATTAGATATCTGAAAGATAACTAGATACTAATTATTTTTTACATTTTGAATATTTCTTGTTAAGTACATGGTCTGTTCAGAAAATAATTGAAAATTTTTAATTACATGCCAACAGAGTGATGGGTGGTTGGCAGCATTGAGTTCCACATAACCTTCTCTGTAACTGCATGTTCTTGGATTGTTGATATCTCGTTTAGTTTTCATGTTATTGTTATTTGAGTGCAATGTGTTTAAATGTTAGTAGTTATTTTTGTAATGTGTGATTTTTTTATGATTGTACTTTTGTCTCTGTGTCATAGCCGTAAACCCAGCTTTTGTCTCCAGTTTCATTATCATTGGCTTGTTCAAGAAGTTGCCAACAAATGTACTTTCAATGTTCTTTCTGCTTTTTGGTCATTAAACGAGGAACAAACTTTCTGAAACTCAAAGCATGTTTCATTTTTCAGTCAAAATGTCATGGCGTGATCCAGTCGAGATGCTATTTAAGTGTTAAACATGTTGCACTCAAATAACAATAACATGAAAACTAAACGAGATATCAACAATCCAAGAACATATGGTTACAGAAAAGGTTATGCAGAACACAGTGCTGCCAACTGCACTTCACTATTTAGTGAAATGCAGTTTGGGTATTTGTCTCTATTGGTGTGTAATTAAAAATGTTTGGTTATTTTCTGAACAGGTCTCATATTCGTCAAGAGTGCTTTCCTCATTATTTTAATTCACTTTAATCATATTCTATACACTCACAAGCTATATACACTAGTTTGGTGTGAATTAAAAATTAAATTTAATATTAAACTAAAAATATTACTGAGAATTTGTGATGCAGGATTTTTCATTGTAGCAACAAATACCAATACAATATGAAAAATTAAAAATAAATTTACACAATTAGGCCTAAATATAGCACTATATAAAATGCTTAAATACATAGTTCATATATTTGGAAGGTGTCTCTTTGTTGTAGAAAATCTACAGTTGAAGCCCATTTCAGTAGGAATGGTTAATTTCTACATGGTCATTATATTAAAGTTAGCCAGCAACTGTCAAATACTTTAATTTTTGAAGAAATTGGTTGCATTTAAAAACCACATCATCTTTAGAATGGAGACAGTTTATTTGGGAAAATAGTATATCCTAATCTAAGGCCATTATTTTTTTTTTTAAATGGGAGCAGAGACTACATTTAACATTATTGTAGATAAAATTGTTTATGTAGTTTATGGGATTACTGATGTATTATCCCAGCAGTGCGTGTGGGCGGTAAAAAGATTTAGCCTTATATTGTATATATGCAGACATATTCTTAAGGGTAAGAGGTTAGCAAATGGTACAGTGAATAAAGGATGAACAGATAATGTATTGGCATTACAAAGCATTATCTGTAGACATCTGACTGGCAACATGAGGAATAGGCTTATAGTTGGTAGTAAAACAAGAGTTATTTTACATCTCTATTACTCACCAGTACCAGATGTACATTTTTGTCACCTGTTCGGTACTTTTATTCTTGAGCTACTTGATGTTTGTATTAATTTTCCTTCAGAGCTCATCTAAAACATTTTTATATACAGTAGTAAAGTTTCTTATTACATGAAGCAAATTCCAACAGGAGTCTGAAGAAACCTAATCATGCTTTGCTACATTAATGGATGCTGGTTGCTTTATAACCTTGTTTCAAATGATTTGGTAGTGTAAACATTTAAAAATCTGTAGGAATTAAGATTATGCAGATTTTAAGCTGACAATCCAGAAACAGCTTATAAGATAGTAAAATACTTGGGGATAGGAAAATTGTGTGCAATGAAATTTTTAAAGAAGATAATTCTATAGATCATAAACAGGAAAAGATGAGAAGAATGACTTGGAAAAATTATATGATCATAGACACGATATTTTCCAAGTATAACATGAAAGTAAATACAGTAAAAAAAAATATAATGGTAATGAGCAGGCATAATATAAAAGCTGATATAGATATGAAAGGACATAAATTAGAGTGTGTTAAGGAATTCACCTATTTTGGAAGCAGACACAAATGATGTGATGGAGTATGAAGAGAATGAGAACTTACAGGAATTGGAAGATAGTATATTTGAAAGTGAATTTGACCATGCAGTTGAGATCCTAAATGACAGGAAAGCATCTGGAATTTATAAACTACCAGCAGAACTAATAAGATTGGTTGGAAATAGATGTAAGGATGCAATGTACAAGCTAGTCTGCAAAATTTATGAAACTAGTATAGCGCCTGATGATTTAGTATCAGGCTCTGATACCCCATGCAACAAAGATCCTCACAACAATAATCTTATGAAGGCTGCTAGGGAAAGTAAACAGTCTACTTTTAGAAGATCAGTTCGGTTTTGGTAAGGGAAAGAGGTACATCCATCCTTGATTTAAGACAGATAGCAGAGAAGCGAATAAGGAGTAGGATGGTGTGGAAAGTATACAAGGATGAGGGTAGTAGTTGTGAGATGTGGAGATTACCAATAGGAGGCAAAGATAAAGAGAGGTGTCCGGCAAGGTTGCTCTTTGTCGGTCATATTGTTCAATGCTTATTCACAATGAAGTTAGAAAAAAGTTAGGAGGTAGTAGTGGAGGTAAAGACATGGAGAGAAGATAGATATATTACCTTTTGCCATTGATGTAGCTGTACTCTCCAAAAATGAAACAGAATTGCATATGATGGTAAAAAGCATAGACACCATATTTTCCAAGTATAACATGAAAGTAAATACAGAAAAAACAAAGATAATAGTAATGAGCAGGCATTATACGAAAGCTGATATAGATATGAATGGACATAAATTAGAGTGTGTTAAGGAATTCATCTATCTTGGAAGCAGAGTTACATCAGATGGACAAAGCTTGAAGGACATTATTAGCAGAATAGAACAGGCGAAATTAGCATTCAGTAACAAGATGATGCAGTGAAGCATGGACCATATGGGCAGAAGGGAAAAGGAAAATAGATACATTTATGCAGTGAACCACTGATGGCAGTTGAAATTACATGAAGGAGAAAATAAATAATTACAAAGGATTGTTGAGATGCCATGTTTGCAGAGCTTATTAGAAATGGGAAGACATGTGTATGGGACATGTACTATGGCATAACAGGTTGTTGCACACCATAATAGAGAGCACAGTTGAAAGAAACAATGCAAGAGAAAGACCAAGACTAGGGTATATTGAGCAGACCTTTTTTTACCAACAACATAACTAAACATCCTTCATCTGAGTTTAGTTTTTTAATTGTTGGAATTGATTTAAAACGTGCATGGAAACAAAGAGATTAGCACTCAGTAGAACTGCCTGCAGAAGCAAGATCTGCTGCAGACCAATCCTAGAATTGATTGCTACAAGAAGAATATGCAGATTAGCAGTCATTGCCAGTTCTGCAGATGGCACAAGTACTAGCAATAATGATTAAAATCTGGCTGAATATCTGCCCATTAACAATGAAAAAATAAATCTTAGATTATAATAAATAATTTTAACTAGTAAATAATTAAGACTAAGAGAGAAAAATAGACATCTTATTATGAGATATTAAAATTCTTTATTAAGAAATTTGATGCAATTAATCAATTTTATCAAACAATTTGTAGAAAAAATTGCATTAAAACAACACAGATTAACAGCATTGTAGTAAAACTCAAGCTGTTCTGACTGAAATCATGTAATGATTATGAATAAGTTATAATAAAATAAGAACAACGTAAAAATGTAAAGCATGTATAACTTATTCTACCCCTCCTTCACTGGATCAGTTGTTACCTGAGAAGTAAGCCATAAATTGAAATGAATCTTCTGAAATATTTTGTATAGAAGTTAAAGTGTAACACATTGATTGCTAACGCAGTAACTATGAGTTGGAGTAGTTAGCCAGGCTATATTCAAGGTCGGCTGTCGCGGAGCCATAACACTGGCTTAACGAGGTATAGTGATTCGTCTTTGTTTTGTCTAAACCTTTTTTTTTGTCATTGTTTGTTCTTTTTTACCGAAGAATTCTTTACCGTTAATATTAAGGTATATTAAAACAACATAACAACACTATTTTTACTTAATAATATTTTTTAATTTATTTCTAAACACGCTTATCAATACAGAAATTACACCAAGCAACATTAATTATAAAATTGTGAACAGTTTATATTTTTTAATTTACGTGATATTTATTAAAACACAATGCGCAGCATAGAGCAGGATTATTTGGGCACTGTTGACAATAATAAATACTTAAAATTCTGTTTTCCATGCCGGGAAAAATAGCGACATCTCCTACATTAAATTTCTCCCTTTGAATTTCTTTTTTCAATTTTTTTCATTTCATGTTGTGTTGGATTCTTCATTATTGGAACTTTTTGACCGTGAGGAAATTCAAGTAAACTTGTTATAATAGCCATTCTAAAATCATACAAATTTAGGTTTTGCCGAACTGTATATCTGCGGTGAAGGTAAAATGAATTTAGTAACATAATTTGAATTATATGTAATGCTAATTTTTTATACCACCGCAAAGACTTTCATTCACAGGAGTAGTACGACAACATTGATCTTGAAAGTCAACCCCACCCTTGTAATTATTGTATTCTTTTACTGCCATTGGTTTCAAAACATTACCTCACTTAGTGGGTACTTCAACCAAATCGAATTTGTATTGAGAGGAGATGATTAAAATATCTCGTTTATCTCGCCATTTACCGACACAAATTCCTGCTCTAGAATATTTGCAAGCGATTTGTCCCTTGCTAAGTTTTCTTTCAGTAACAGTTTTTGGAAGGCCAGTTCTGTTTCTTCGTAATGTTCCTGTGCAATACGTTCTTAATTTCAATAGCTTTTCTGCCAAACTTATACCATAATAATAATTATCCAAGTACGGGGAATGTCTTTTATTGAATTTATCTTCCATTAAATTCATTACAACTTTTTGTGCATGATTTTTTCCTGCTAAAGCAATATCATTTGTACCAGCAACACCAGAAGTTTGTGAACCATTCCGGTAGGTTCTGACAGCAATTATAATTTTACTCCATATTTGTGTCGCTTATTTTTAATCTATTGCTTAAAAATAAAACGACCACGCCAAAGCATCATGCTTTCATCGATGCATGGCCTGGGTAACATATGCCTTTCATTGTATCATTGAAATGGTCAGTGACGGGTCTAATTTTATATAATCTGTCCTGAATATTGCCAATGTTACATGAAAAATGGAGACATCGTAATAATAAATAAAACTGATTTCTGTTCATTGTCTTGCTGGAAACAGGTATACAGAAAATTGGGGACTGTTTCCAATAATCACAAAGTCTATTTATTTTAATATTCCCCATATGAAAGATAATACCAAAAAAAAATTTTAATTCTTCCCGGGATACTGGTTTCCATGCAGTAATTCTTGAATGTATTTTTACACCTGTAGAAAGAAACACTGTTTCAGCATAGATTGGTCTCTTGCACAATTTTGTCAAGAAATTTGTCAGAAAAATAAATTTAAAAAATCGATTGGTTCTGTTGCCTTTAGAAGACAACCACCTTGAAAACTTGAAGCAGCTGTAAAATTTATTTCTTTTAAATTTACTTCATCACTCCAATCATTACTACATTGCAAAATATTATCATTAGCTGGTAACAAATTAATACCTGAAGATTGAGTTAAAATATTTTTGTCTGGTGTATTTCTCTGATTGATGTCGCATTCATCGTGTTCTCGAGGACACCGCTAATAATTCATCCATGTTAGACATATAGAGTCAGACATATCACTTTCTGATTCTGAAAGAATATTACAATTGTCCACATCATCATCTTTATCTAAGTCGTGTAGGATTTTTAATATTTCATCATTCAAAATTTTATCAAATGCTGAATAAGCACCTGAAGTGCCAGGATGTTGATCCATAGTGACACAAATATACATGAAACATTCATAAATTATTACAAACACTATTTAAAAAAAAAACAACACAGAAAATAGTACTTCATAAAAATTTTGATATTTAATTAAAAAGTAAATAGGTTCAACAGAAGTGGAATGTTAGTGAAAAAGGCTCAGAAATATACGCACTGAAAGGCCACAGATGTACAAACCAGGACTAACAACACACTACATGAACTAATATGAGAAGCCACTAGCAACGTGAAACACAAGTTCTGCTCTCTGAACAGATGAAATAAAATACATCTGTCATACATATCGGAACCAATACACTGGCCACGAACGTTAACCCACAAGTGTAACGGAGCCATGACACTGGCACTGGAAGTGTTGATTTTATTTGAGTTTAATAATGATGAGTTTTAATAAGATGAACTGATATTTTTGGCTAATTTTTTTTTCAACATGTATAACATTTAAAGTTGTACTCACATATATACTTTTTTATGTCAAAATTTCTATATCACAGATTCTATTCAAGTTACAGAATATAGTTGAATTTATTATGTAGTGTAAATGTTTTCTTATTGTTGAATTTTTTTTGCAGGATTTTCTAGAAAATCAGCAGAGAAATTCTACAAACTGTTGAACCTGCTTTTTATAGTCTCATACTTATCGATGCAAGAAGTTCAGTGGTTGTTTACACAATTATTGATCACAAAAAATATTACGTTTGATTTCACTTGACGAGACATTTTAAATGTTTTAAAGTATGAGTAGTATATTTAGTTAGGACTTGTTTTAATAAATGTTTAAGATCTGATTATTTTGTTATTACTAATGTAAAAATTGTTAATGTTTTTATTATTTATAAGTCTGTATAACTGATCATGCCATACTGACATCAGTCACTAGATGTGTAGCTATTTATAATCCGTCCACTATTTAATACAAGAGATCTCCTGGTTGCATCAAGGTTAATCTTCCGGTTAAACAAAATCAATGGATTTAATATTAAAATTAAATTTAATGTTAAAATAATATTACATTGTGGTTATTGACAATCAAATATTGTAAAAACATCAGGAAATAGTTTAACAATAAGCTGAGAAAATCGCTTTTAAAGTACTTTTATTCTTAACCGTTGAAATTTTTAGGATAACTGCACAACTTTGTGTGCACAATTGGATACATTCCTAATTAAATGTATCCAACATTCAATTAGGAAACAGCTACTTAGGAAGAGTAAATGATTTACTTTTCTTGGATACTCTTGTATTAACATATTTAAGCGTAGTATTTATTGCACATTTACATGCAGTATTTAATGCATATATATATATAAAACACATATACATATTTTGTAATTTTTATATTTTTTTTAATATTTATAAATGTTATTTTGACACATTATATTATATACCCAAGTAAGAATTTTTAACAAGTGTTGTGTTCTTATAATTAGTATGACTTTTGTACAAATATTTTTATATTTTGTAGTTTAACATATATAAAGTATTTTATTTGTATTGAAATTTATGTGTACACAAATGTTTTAAATAAATTCATTAAAAAATGTAATTATGAACTTACTTTTTAAGAACATCTGTTTTATTACTGAACTACTGAGTAAACTTCAGTAGTTGGAAGAAAATTAATTGCATTGTTGAAATGATTATTACAACTGCTAAACCACTGCAAATGTAGATAACAACTAAAGCTGTAGCAGACATCTGGCAATACTAGCAGCTTCAATAGCGGTGTATAGAATATTGTTTCAGAAGAAAGTTTAATTATACTACAGGTATTAGTAAAATACTATTTAAATGTACTGCTTATTGATTGCTCTCTAACGAAATTGCATACAATAAAGTAATTAATAGTAATACTCAATTCCAAATCTTGCATACACATTCTCATGTCACAATTCTATAGTTGTATACTAAGACTTGCGTTCTAGGTCGGCCGGATGCTTGCAATGTTAGGTGAATAGATCAGGGGTGCATGCATCTTAACGTATAGGTAAGGGAAATGTAGATTTAGTGAAAAAGAAATTAGCTTTTTCAGACTCTAGGTTGCAGAAATGTTCGGTTTCTTATTTTTTCCTTAGGTTGAAAAACAGCCTTAACATAAAAGAGCCTCTTGTATTTTTTCAATCCGAGACTTCCTTATGGCGTAAAATATATATGAAAATTCATTTTTTCAGACGTATGGTTGCACAAAATTTGAGTTTCTCATTTCCTCTTTAAGTTTCTTTAAAAGAGGAATAAAAAATGCTTCTTGTGTTTTTTTGTTCCAAGGCTTTCTTATGGGGTGAAACATACTGAAATTTCGTGAAAAACCAAGATTCGCTTTTTCAGATTTTCGGTCGCACAAAAGTTTAGTTTCTTATTTTTTCCTAAACATTTGTCAATGGGAATAAAAAGCGTCTCTTGGAGATTTTCGCTCAGAGGCTTACTTGTGCTCTGGGGAGGGGGCTCAAAAACATGTATTTGGATCCCAGGCACCCTCGGTTAGTCGGAGGGAGGATCTGACCGTGGGCCCTTAAGTTTCCGTTGATCCCTGACAAAAAAGTTTTTTTTTTCTCTTCGACGCTTATTTAAAGAGTTAAACCCATCTGGGGGGGCTGTACCCCAATTTTTATAACGTTTCCAAGGATTTCAAAGGATACTAAACAAGAATTGTAATCAATTTTGCGCTGTAGGGTCTCCTTATACATTATATTATGAGTAGGCCTCAAAAAATACACTATTTTCTAAAAAAAAGCCCCCCCCCATATCTCAAAATTTTTATCTATCACTTGATCGGTTTAAAAGCCTATAAAATAAACTTTGGAGTTTTCCGAAGGGGAGGAACCAATAAGAAAACATAGATCACAGATAAGTAAAGAAAGTTGCTCAGATGTTGAAAAGTGGCTTGCACGTTCTCAAAGACGATGAAATCTTAATTCTACGATTCTCCCCAACCTCTAGAATTTTCCCACATTTTGTATGGGGTTTATTACAGTCTTCAGGGTTAACCCTGTAAAGGAATACCGATTTCAATCGTGACAGAGTTTCAGGGGAGCAGTAAGACGGCTGAAAAGTTTAAAAAAAAAATAGTTTTTTTGAATTTCGGGCCCAACAGGAGGCAGGGGCTGAATTTTCTTCGACAAGTCTTAAGTGGTTCTACAGGGTTTCAGTGCATCCCCTACAAAAAATATCTCTTGACATTTATTGCTCTGAGGCCTCCTTATGGGTTAGAATTAATGTCAATCAGTACGTCAGTGAGTGAGCCAAGCAGCTTAATGTACCTGGCACTTGCTAAATAATTACCTAACAGTCAAAAAAATTTTCTAAATCCTTATTTATGTCGGTAGTGACATCACTGTAGTTGTTGCCGTCTAGTAAACAACTGTCTGCCTGTTGGATCTCATAGGACACCAGAATGAGCAAATCTAGCCTTTATTGCTACTTGAAATAAGGTAGCTCTACTAAAAACCAAAATAAAAAAATCAGTCCGTTAATCAAAATGACTGTAATTTTAAACACATCCGCTAACTATTACCTGATTGATCAATGCCTAATGTCCATAACTCAGACATTTTCCAAAAAGCTGAAAAATGCAGAGCAGCCAATAACACAATATCTCATAGTATGAGATTACTTATGCAAAATTTTAAATCTAGACCTACTTTTAATCTATCTACATATCTATTATATTCCCTTAGAGGGGTACTGAATGAGACAAAATTAGATTGCATAGTGGTGGTGTAATTATTAAATAGCATACAACACTTGGGAAGAAATAAGTTTTAAAGTGGTGAAAGAATTTTTCAGCAGTTCTTAAGATTACTGGAGACAAATGAGCTCACTGTATAGATTTTGATGGTTAACCCTTATGCACCGCGATAACTATAATTATTACTTTGTAGGCTCTTACATTCATTACAGTTGTAGGCATGTAAATTTATTCATACAATTATTATATTTATATATGATTATTGGCGACATTTTGCTGTGTTCAACAAGGTATCACAACAATGTATTGTAGAATATATGGGAACGTTTTTACATGCCTTCTAATATCAATAGGTCTTCAAACAAGCCCCCTGTATCAATTTTTTTCCCAACTCTTGATCAGTTTATAATTGTATAATAAACTTTGGAGTTTTCAGAAGAGGAGGCACCAATAAAAAACATAGGTCACAGATAAGTAAAGGAAGTTGCTCACATGTCGTAAGGCTTGCATGCTCTTGAAGACAAAATTTTATTTTTTAGGTTCTCCCTGACCCCCTAGAATTTTCGAACGTTTTGTATGTAGTTTATCTCACTGCTCCGGATCAAATCTATAAATGAATATCGATTTCGACTCCGGGAGAGATTCAGGGGAGCAGTAAGACGGCGAGTAAAGTAAACAAAACAGGTTTTTTTGAATTTTGGGCCCAATTGGGGACGAGGGAAGTTTTCATTTTCTAGAATCTTAAACGGTTTTACAAGCTCTACAGAAAGTTTCCCCGCTACGTTTCACTTAGACGCCTCCTAGTCGCGCAAAAAATTTAGGGAGGCGTAAAACCCCCCCCGGAAAGGAAATTTCTAGGTTTAAGATTTTTCTCAGTGGTTTAGGCACACTACCTACAAATAACCTCTCTTAACATTTTTCGTTCCGAGGGTTACCTGTGTTCAGGGGGGGCAAGCTTAATATATATGTTCAGTTCCAGAGCCCCCATTCTTAGTCAGAGGGGAAATCTGACCACGGGCCCCGTAGTATATTTTGATCCCCGACAAAAAAGGTCTCTTGTGTTTTTTCGCTCAGATTCTTATTTAAAAAGTTAACCCCCCCTGTAAAGAGGGGGGCCGATCCTAAAAATTTTTTTTAAACGTTTTCCGAGATTTTCAAACAACACTAAAAAAAAATATTTATAATCAATTTTGCACTCTAGGGTCTCCTTATACCTAATATTATCAGTAGGCCTAAAAATAATAGAAAATTTTTCAAAAAAGCCCCCGTATCTCAAAATTTTTCCCGAGCACTTGATCGGGTTAAAAGCATATAATAAACTTTGGCCCTGAGGTAGATAATCCCCACGTCCGGAACATTCCATCTACGTTCCACGTCCAGGGCGGAAACAGCTGTA
>JAAAKQ030493444.1:0-12759 GCA_010016005.3 Zanna intricata
TTTTTTTTCCTAGTTGGCGGTAGACCTTGTTTCAGGTCTGATGCCGCCCTTGTTTGTGTCTATTTTCGGATGGAGGGCCTTGTTTCAGTTCGGAGATAGTCCCCGGGTGAGAGCAACCTCCTGCTCTCTGGGAATCATGGGGGAAGGGTGAACCTATTAACGCCTCCACCATGCCAGCTAGTGAGTACTCTTCTTAGTCTAGACATGTTAAAGTTATACAGCACATGGCAGCAATCGTGTTTTATAATCAAGATAATCATTAGTCTAATCCGGTGTTTACATATAAATATATAGTTTATTCCTTAACCTAATAATTGATACTGAAAGGATGCATCTAAATGATGACTTCAACACGTATCAAAATGTTTGTAAATACACGCTGAAACATGAAAGGAGCGATCACATTCACATATTCAGTTATGGTATTTTTTTGTTATTCAGGGTGTAAAGATTGTTCCTATAAACAGATCCTTTCATTCCCCCCCCTCCATGAATAAGCTCTGTAGGTGTAAGATCTGGGCATTTCGATGAAAAAATGCGCTTTAAATGCGCCTATCTCCCAAAAAAAATCTAGCAGAAATATTAGCGGAACATTGGCGGTAGCAACGTCTTTTTGAAGTACGTTCCAGCAATTTCATTCTCATTTAATTGGCCGATAAAAGGATAAATGATTTCATTGCAATAACGTTCTAAGTTTACTGTGTTTTCTGTTAAACTGTATAATTATCTTACACGATATAACACACCAAATTAGAATCTTTTCGTCAAGTAATTTCATTCAAGATCTGAAGAGGATTATTCACAGACCACACGTGACTGTTTCATCTGTTGAAATTAGCCCGATAAACGAAACCACGTTTCATCTCAAATCATTTAAATCGCAAATGACTACTTCTCCATTTATAGATTCTAAACTCACAGGATACAATAAGCTAAACCAGTATCCGGTAACCAGTTATGTTATACGGTTTTAAATGATAATCAGTAAGTCCTCTGCTCAGTACTCCTTCAGATTTCTGCTTGTGTATATTTCTAATAAATATTTTTTTTTTAAATCTGAGCTATGCAATCAGAAATATCATCCGAAGTTTCATCTTTAAAATTAAATCTATTTTCGGATTTGGGCGCTACTTTGAAAGATCGAGCTTCTTGGAACTTTTTTGTCAAGTTTCGCACAACTTTTTGACGAGAAACATCCGATATCTGAAAATGTAGAAAAAAATTTCTTCACGTGTTCTCTATACTCACTAACAAATAATTTCAACCAAAACAAAAAATCAAATCTCAAGTGCTAAAACTATTTTCACAACCTTGAAACAAAAGCTTCAACAGTTATGGCAATAAAAATTATTCTTCCAACAGTGGAATATTAAATTCAGCTAAGAACAAGGTCAGTCGTTAGTTTTACTGCTGATAACATCAAAAAAACAAGTTAAATTGTATTTTTATTGATTGAGATTAGGATGCTTATATTTCGTTGCATAGTCTCATTTGAGACAACCAGATTGAATAAATATATCAGACTAGATAATAATAAAGAAAATAATAATAATAAGAAATAAATAAATTGTAATTTATTATCTAATCAGAATTAAATAATCTTAAGAATAAATTACATATATTTTTATTATAACGTAATTTTTTCCCATTCCTTTTTTTTTTTAGTTTCAATAATGTGTAAGGCGCGTAAAAGATGCCACCATAAGATCTGTTTTATTAACGTACATACAAAAAACAATATAAAATCCCACGTGTAAAAAGTTAATCCTCTTAAAAGGAACATCGGTGAAGCCACACTAGTTAATCCCGTGACAATCTATCAGCTGAAATTTCCTGCAAAAGTAGGATCTGTACATTATTCGGGTAACCAGCGTTCTTTTAATATAATTTCATTTACAAGGTGACCTTGAAAATAGATTATCGTTAAAAAAACGAGGTTCAGTTTTTATATTGTTAAATAAGTAACATGGAATTAATTTAATATACAGATCACATGTAATTTTAAAGAAAGGGTTGATTTAATATGACATAGACGAAACATTTTAAAAATAATTAACAATAATCTAGATAGATTTGGATTACTTCTGCGTATTTCACTCGTAACTTATAAGCTGAATTAATAATACTCTTCTTTTTATCACATCTTATATATATGTATATATATATATAAGGAAGTCAAAACTCTAACAAAAATGTTCTAAACAAAACACATTGCTATTGATTCTGCAGACGCTTACAAAAATACATCCTTAGTGAGTCAAGTACTTCCGGTAAAATGGGGGAAAGGAATTTACAACAAAAAAAAAAGTTTGTATAAAATTAATTTAATGTATAGTTAATTAAAATCTAAAATATATAACTTTATCCACCTATACTAAGAGTTTTTAATTAATTACTGAATTATACTTTTATCTTTCCATTTGAATAGTTTGAATTTCATATGATGGTGAAATAAAAATGAAACTATATAGAAGAGAAATAATCGAATGAAATTTAAACTTGACAGAGTATGTCAAATTTAAATACATAATAATAAAATAATACACAATAATCACATATGTAATTGGATTAGAAGAGTTCTCCCATTTATACCGCTTCAGTACCTTTTTTAGCTTCAAAAAGACTAAACCTCTACGGTAGAAATGCACTCTCGGATAAAATGTCTTTTACTACGGTAATTTAGACTGCTAAGCATCCTGAGCATTTTAAATGGAGCTGGAGCGACCTGAAATTAAAGAAAGCACAAATACTGGTCCAAGAAAATAAACGAACTTTCATTTTAAACGAACTTTCTTGTTAAACGAGAGGTGTAAAAATCAGCGTCAGCTCGTAGTAGATGTCTTAAGTTAAAATGATGTGAATATAATTTTTTCCCATATTTATAATTTGCTAAATGAAAGCTTATTTATAACTTGCAATTGCTAAATGAAAATATAAAATATACAAAAATTCCAAAGACATACAATAATACAAAAACTCGACATGTCCAAGAAACCCAATTATTTTCAAGTAATAGTATAACTCTGAATTCTTTTTTGATGTACCGGTTAAGTATTATCAAAGTCCCGTGAGTTTTCGATTGAAAATAAATCGAGTAATGATGGGGGTTACTTGTTCGATTCCATTTTTTTCTATAGGGATCCCATTTTAAAATGAGACATATTGCTTTTATCCTAAAACGAATTTTACAGGATGAATTCATTAAGTTAACGAAACACTACTAACAATAGTATTTAAAAATGAATTGTGATACGTTTTGTTCATCACATTTCTTTCATTGATATCTAGCATTTGCAAACAAACCATTAGCTCATCACAATTTTTTTATGCATAAAGTTGTATGTAGAAAAGAATATCTTATTTTGAAATATTAAAGAAAATTCTTGTAGTAGGTTGAATAATTGAAAGAAAGTTTAAGATTGATAAAAGAATCTTTTTTTTTATTGTTGTTTTGCATATAGCTGAAGATGGACGTGCATAGAGTTCCATCTAGATAAAGTCATACTTGCTGCTATGTAACCTTTTTTTTTACAAAAAAAAAAAATAATAATAATAATCTCTAATTTTGATAATAGATTTGGAGACAAGTTTCTATATTGAAAGGGTGTGGTTGTACGCGTGAACTATGTTCCATATAAATAGTAAATAAATTATGAAAAATACTTAACGGCATGTGTTTTGTATACATATATATATATATATATATATATATATGCCTATGTATAAACGTTTGAGGCTCAAGAATCTCCAAATTGCTATTTATCAGTTTCATTGAAATTTAGATAAGCATGTTAAAATTTTATGATAATTGGTTGAGTTGTTCCCGAGTCGTTCTTAACCGATCAGTATCAGCTGATATTGATAAGACCACTTCTCATGTCTGAATATTTTTACTTCCTTGTACGAAGTTAAGGAACTATTGTGATCGCAAAAAAATTCAGTTTTCATATTTCAACGGAAATATCCATTTTTATCATCCCTTAATCCATTTTGACTAGTTTTGGCGTGACGCATGTACGTAAGTACGTACGTATGTACCTATATCGCATAACTAAAATAACGAATAGCCGTAGAATATTGAAATTCTGGATTTATGACTGTTATAACATCTAGTTTTGTACCTCCCTTTTTGATTTCAATCGATTGAACGCGTCCAAAAAAAGCCCAAATTCCAAAAAAGTTTGGATTTTGGACTTTTTCGTAACTGCAGTAATAAGCCCTCATTGATAGCTTTTCGAGATCTATCATAAAAGGTGCATATTTTCATTGGTTCCAAAGTAATAGAGAAATAAAATTTTAATTAATGAAATATTTGGTTCTTATAAGGAGAAGACACATTGGTTCGAATCAGACTTCATTTCAAAGTCATGTGGTGTACACATCAGATTTTTGCAGTAGTTACTGTGAGACTATGATGCGCTCTAATAAAAAAACAAGAATGCTAATTGAAAAACTATTTTACGTATAAGATTAAATTTTTATTCAGGATTCTTAAATACTATTCATATATCCAAAATAATTCTTATTTATGTAATGAATTTGAAATTATGGAATGTGTCGAAAAACCCCCTTTTAAAGATTTGTAGCGCCATCTCCTCTGTCAATTTGCCATATTTTTAGAGCGGGCGCTAGCGACGCCTTTCGATTTGCAAGCTTAAAATTTCAACCGTCAGTTGAAATTTTATAGAAATAAATTTTTTCGTTAAAGTAAAATGACACCTATACCCCATTTGGAATGTTAAAAATAAACTTTTCAGTACTTCATCTCAAATAAAATTTTAATCTATTTAAAAAATAAAAAAAAAAAAAAACGTGTTTTTATAGATGCTTACGTACTAGCCTGTCGAACACAACCATAATGATCCTGTAACTTTGAAATATTTTCAAAGTTTTAGGATCGATAACATATTTTACATATTAAAAATAAAAGCATTGTTGCTTATAATTATAGATATAAATTAACCAAACTACTATGCTCGCTTCATTCGCTAAACTCGACTAATTAACAGTAATGTTTTGATTATTTAAGTAATAAATAATTGAATTGCAATAATTACTGAATTTATTATTTATAAATACTCAAAACATTACTGTGTTAATTATGTAAAAGTTAGTGAGCGAAGCTAGTTTGATTAAAATTTATAAACTATTACAAAAATGTTAATATAATGATTACATCACGTGATATTAACAATAACCCAAAAGTTTGCAATTTATTGGTTGATGGGCTTATAAATAAGTAACTTTTTTAATTTCATTTATTTCTATTTGTTAAAATTCATCACAAATAATAAAAAAATATATCAGGAAGTTAAGTTTATTTATATCTACTTAGTTATGTATGTGGTAAATCCAGTTTGCGTTTTTTTTATTCTGTATGATTATAAATTAAAAAAGGACAATTATAACTAACTTTGTACAGTTAAATTTCAATTTCAATTTTTTTTTTTTTTTTTTTTTTTTTTAATTTTTACTTTCTCGGCTCCATAGCGAGGAAAATAAAAATTGCATCAAAGTAAGTAAGTATATTGTAAATATACTTACTTACTTAGTATATTATACTGAAGCTATAAAGGGAAGGTATATAAATCGGTACAAAATTTCGAGTCGGATTTTTCGAACGTCGACAACTCATGATCCCCTGAGTCGAAAAATCCTTTAAAAAATCCGTAGGAATTTTTTAAAGATGTGTTTACGTAAGTGTGTTGGACTGTAATTAAATAAAATTTCTGGAGTGGCTCAACATAAATTCTTTATTGGTAGCATTAATTTTGGGGAAAATTAAAAAAAGAGGAATGGGTAGTTTTTACCGCTGAGAATTTTTTACTTTCTGTATCGTATAGGGATAGTAAAAAATTGATCTTAGTAAAACTTGATCTGTATTATACATATTAAGGGATTTACATTTATGTAATATTACATTTTATGTTTTAAGGCAATCGCATCTAGGGATGGTTGATATTAAAAATTATTTCTAAGCAGCTTTACCCCACATCTCGCAAACCCATGGACGAAAAAAGTTAAAACTCGACACAAATATTTGGCTATATACATCAAAGGTTGCTCTGATTTTTGATTCTACCAGATAAGAGAGCATCATCGTACCCTTATTTCCGCGCTTCCACAATAGCAATACAGGTTTTCCTGGGAAGTGTTGACAAACTTAAGGAACTGATTCAAGACATGAATATAAACAAAAAAAGTAAAACAAAAAATTTAAAAAAGTACAATTTCCCTATGTTACTTTTTGTTAGTATGTAGGATAGTTCATAATTTTTTAATAAAATTTTTTTCTTGAATTTGGTATACTTCCAACTTTTGTATACGTAAATGGTAAATATCTACAAAATAAAAAATCTTTACCTTCCCGAAATAAAAAAGGCAACCTATAAAACTGTTTATTCTTTAATAGCTCGTAAATATAATTTTTATTTAACTATCCTTCAACAGATAAAACGTAAAGAAACTTATTTTCAACAAAATGGCACCTCATTTGTTCAAATCAGTCAAAAAACAGTTGAGATATTACTGAAATTATTAAAATAGTTCGCAAAAATTTTCCGTAAAAACAGGCACAAGATTGTCAGACTGCATAATTTTTAGTCAGCATCCATAACGACAAGCGGATAAGCCGGTAACCGAATTCACATTTTATTAGTCTTCTTCTAATATCACTGAACAAATTTTGTATTAAAACGCAAAATTTAATTAAAATGTTTCCTTATAAGGGTATTATACAACTAGTTATTAATTTTTGGGATTTTATACTTTTTCTAAAGTTCAAATAGGATTGTTATTAAAAATGATTTTTCAAGGGAGTTAAATGCGGGCCAAAATATTTTTACTGAAAATATTTACTTTTTTTTTTTTACACTTTTAAACTTTTTACTTAGACTTTTGATTTTTTTCTCAATTTTTAATCTAAAAATGCCAATTTGATCAAGAGAGTCAAATCGAATCCAAATTTTTTTACTGAACGTTTTGATCTTTTTCACAACTGAACTACACAACTAAATATTTCAGAATTAATTTATTAATATCTAAAAACCTAACGGCAGTATTTGAAATAAAAGTCTGTTAAGGGTAAAGCCCTTAACAGATGTTTTAAAGGATTATATATGCTTCTTAAAATAAAAATAAGAAATTTTATGGCCGGGTGATATTTATTATTTAACGATAAACATTTTCAGGATTCCAGAAGAAAAGAACAGAAACCAGATAGACGTAGCGAAGGCGATAGAGATAATCACGCAGAAAGAAAATGTACTATGAGCAAATGAAAGGAGATGCCAATAAGTAAAACTATTTATCATTGGTTTACATCAAACGGTGTCGATTAAAAAAATGTCATAGCTATATTTTATTTCCTTTCATTTATGACTTTTCCTGATTTTAATTTTAATAAAGAATTGTAATAATTTTATTAAAAACTATTTTGGGTATTTATATCTTTGTTTTAATGATTTGTTTGAAATAATTCGTCCGATAATCAAAATTAAAAAATGTTTAACATTAGCTGTTTCAATAAGTAATTAAGAAAGGACCCAATGAACTATGCAATAAAAAATATCTATTTTTCTAAAATTGTCTTTTTTTTTAAACAGTGGATTTAATTGACAATTTCTCAGTTAAGACCATAATCAAAAATATAAACCAAGATGGATAATTCAAATTACTAATTCAAGAAACTAATTACTTTTCTTTCTTCAAAATAAATTTTTCATGTTACTAACGAAACTAAAGTTCAGTTTTAAAGGATTCTTCATATTATTTAAAGCATTAATATAATTTAAAAAAAAGAAGAAAAATTGATGAGAAAACCGCCGTAAGATAATTGATAAATCTTAAACATCAATAACAATTTTTTCTGTTATTTCTTCTTTCATGAAAAAATCGGTAAATAAAGAAAATGAGTAAATAAGGACGGAAGAGTAACAATAACTAAAATTTTTCATTATGGTGACAGGAATATCTATCTGAAGTGCACAAATGGCGAGAAAGGTCATCAAGATTGTTCCCAAAGAAATTAAAAAACTGTATATTTTTCTTCTTCTGTTTTAATATATTTTTTAATGTTTTATTAGGCTAATTATTTTAGAACCAATCGTTTAATTATTGTGTATACGTTTCTTTTTTTATAAAGAATTCGTTAAAAAAAATAATCCGCGGTTCATGTTTTACTTATTAGTTGTGGTAGTCCTAGTAAACAAATTATGCAAATATCAGTTACCACCAAAATGCATTTTATTATTTGTCAATATCTAACAATTAGAAACACAATACACAAGATTTGCGAACCACGAGAATATACAGGAGATAAATATCGGATATAATACTAATAAAGATAGATCACGCAGTCAAGCGTCAATAACTCGAACCGAAATATATTAGGATGAATTTTTAAGACTAAATTTTCCACAGCAATACGAGTAAGACAATTAAAAATTATTTAACCAATGATATAATTAATTTCATGTGCTTCTCTGCAAGTACAATTATGCTTTTTAACTTTTTTAAAACCGACTTAATGGCTGATACGCCGAATATCAATTACGGAACGAATAAATGAAATTCTGTGAAGTATGACTATATATTTATAAGACAATCCGTCTAATAAGAAATTAATTTTGTTCAATGAGCGATATCAATGGATTTGTAAAGAATTATAAGAAAAAGAACACGAAGAATCTTGAATTTTGGAGTCGCTTAATAAGTCAAATCTTGTTGAATGAGGCGGTAACAATCCACCATAATAAGCTGACTCTGAAAAGAGTTGTTTAATCAGTACACTAGTAGAGTTAAAAAGACTCAAAACCCGGTTTATACCTTAGATGCTACTTCTTTTACTCATTCATCATCTTTCCGAGATGTCATCTAGTAGACAGATCTGGAAAGCAATCGTGTCAGGGAATGCGTTATTCTATATATACCTCAGAGTCCGGACTTTTATTCCTTGCTGCTGGAGTTTTCTTGAAATGGTGGTTATATACTTAAGTTGGATATTAACAAAATTATTGAATGCATGGAAAATAAAAGTTGATCCGTGTATATCTTAATTATAATAATTTTGTTTTTTTTTTTCTTTTAGGATGGTCTCCTCATCTCCTCTTATAGCCACTCCAACCTCCATGAAGAATATTCATCTAACACGGAAGCTAGATACATCATCTCGCTCCCTTTTCTAAGTAAAAGAAACAAACGTAACAAAACATAAATAATTAGCAATCCTTAGTGTACTGCACTTGCAAAAGGGAGATAAAAGGAATCAAAAATAAATTAATTGTAAGAAATAAAAATTAATAACAGACTAAAATCTCTATCTAAATATAACTTCCAGAGCCAAAAGTGAGAAAATTTTCCAATATTACATTATATATTAGAACCATTGATTTACTGGTTAAGTAAAAAAAAAAAAAAAAATAAGCCTTTTAATTTCTTTCTGATGTTTCTACTATAGTTCCACACTACGCTACAATACTTCAGAACTGGGTTACATTCATCTAGTACAGTTGCAAGATGGTATTTGCACACTGAAAATGCCACTTAAATCCCTAATAAAAACTAGTAGCCTAGATCCTTCACGCTTTAGATGTAATATTACTTACTTACTTGTTGATCAGCAGTTTAGTTTAGTAGCAGTTAAGGTAGTAATAACATTCTATTTGCTTTATAATCAAAAATAAAATCATACGAAAATAACATTAAACATTAAATAAACAAATTTTAGGGACATAATCAAACTGGTTGTTGGCCAAAGTTGAAATAAAAGTTGGTTTTCGGGTAATTAAATTTTTATTATAAACCGATGCCGGTTATTAGATTTAAATTAATCAACAACTGAGTAAGTTATCATGCAAAAAGGATTCCAGATTATAAAAAAATTTGATGTGGACAACACATGACTTCCCTGTACACCAATTAAATTACCAATATACACTTTTTTAAAAATAAAAAGTACATAAAATTTTATTTCATTAATAACATCTCATATGTTTTCTTTCTTTTTATTGTTATTATTGAATTATTATTTATCGTAAATATTTTTTTACAATCAGAGGTTAACAATTATTAATAAATCAATATATCTAAATTAAAAAAAAAAGAAAAGTAGATAGAAAGATCAAAAGGAGATTCGAAAGTCTGATTCAAACCGATGTTCCTTCCCTTGTAAGATCCAAATATTTTATTAATTAAAATTTTATTTGGTTGTAACTCTGGAACCAATGGAATTAGATATCGTTGAAAAGCTTTCAATGAGGGCTTATTACTGCAGTTAAGAAAAAGTCAAAAATCCATGTTGTTTTAGATTTTGACCTTTTTTTTTACACTTTTGGTTCAGTCGATTGTAATCAAAACGGGAGGTACACAACTAGATGTTATAAAAGTCCTAAATTCAAAATTTCAACATTCTACGGCTAATCGTTTTTGAGTTATACGAGATACGTACATATTTACGTACACACCTCACGCCAAAACTAGTATCAACTAGTTTCTTACAGTTTAACTACAATTAGTTTTAAAATTCTTTCTTTAAACTAGTAGTAAAAAAGAATTCAAGAATGGTGAAAATGGATATTCCGTTGAAATCTGAAAACCGAAATTTTACGCGATTACAATACTTCCTTGTATTTCGTACTAGTCAACTGTGTCAGTTGCAATTTAGGAAGTTGTCCTCCCAGAATATTTCTTATTTGCATAATTTTTCCAACATAATTATATTTTAGTCTATCCTTTAGAAGCTGTTTTGGTGCTCAAATGAAGTGTGAACTAGCGAGATTTCGAATAACGCTGTGATCGTTTGTACACTCATTGTACGATGAGAGGTTTATAATTTTTCCGATTATACATAACTACCTATCATTTCAGAAAACGTTTATTAAGTAGGTTAAAAAGAACAGAAAAAAGGCTGCGAGAACTTATCCTAACCTGGAACATCTTTAAACATCTATTTAATTTTAACGAGAAAGGTGACCGTTCGACACGGCTCAACGTATCGGTCAGAATATCTACTATACTATAGGTCTGACCGGTTTCGGGAATACGATACCAAAAGTACTTTGGTCAAAATAATTAGTGTCCTGACTGGCCCTTCACAAAAGACCTTTAGGCGATAAAATAATATCTTAATGTTTAAGGTAGAATGTAGAAGTGTTTCAATGTAGTAATTATTTCAAACCTATCGTTGAAGTCATATCTCTCAAAGTTTCTTTATCTCTCTCGCACTCTATCTCCATAATTATTTGAATAACAATAACAGTATTAATCTCGATAATTTAATCTGAACGAAAACAGTTCAAAACGGATTAATGTTACTTTTTAATTAAAACAACACAGTATCTAGATTAAATACAAATCTAACGAACCTGTATCCTGTACATAAGTATCATGTACAGTAAATCCCTTTATTGTTTGTAGTTTAGAATAATTCTGTTCATGTTCGGTTTTGTTTTGTATAAAATAGGTTGTGTACTACAAAGACAAAAGACAATGCGGCAAGCTATTTACAATGACTCGCGCGAATCGAGTGAGAGATAGTACACCGAGATAAGGTTATGTTAGTTAGTTAGCGAATATATACCGCAAGCATACGAGTTATGACGGATTGTAATTCAACAAACAATACCCGTACTGTACAACAATGTCGGAATTTCTGGTTGTGCGGTATGATGTATATATATTTATATACCTAATACCTTCGTACGTACAAAAGAGGGAGCTAAATAAATTGTAATAAGGGAGTAATTAAAAACTATGAGAAAGACAAACGTAGAAACATTTATTATTATAATGATGGGACGTTATCAATTATAAGATAATTGACTTTTAATATTGGAATATATATATATAAAAACTAATTTTCTATTCCACCAAAGAAATAAATTTCCTTTATATTTAATTATTCTACAACACAACTGTTTACAATAATGTATCATAAATTAAAAAAAAATTCTTTACAAACCATGCTCTTTTTACTTTTATTTAATATGTTATTTTTCAATTGATATAAAAGATTAATATAACTAAATATATAGAATATGTTACAAAACATAAACATATCTCCATCTACGATCAAACCGACTATTTAGGTGTCATTAATGAACAGATTTCACTGTTTTTGAAGAAACAGAATTAGATTCAATTTATTTTTTAATATTCCTTTCTCGTACTAACGATGTGAAAATTTGTAGAATAAATTTCTAGATAGATAAACCTTACCCTATGATTCGATGAACGAGAAAAAATCTAACTTAGAAAGTCATATAAATTGCCGAAATGCGAGTCATTTTATTATTCTTGAGGTTACATTTGAGGTTTCAAAGAAGAAGCAAGCATTCTAGATGCCTTTATCTTTTTTATCAAAGTACTCTTTAAAATTTAAGAACAAGAAATTGTTAGTTTTAGGCCGACACAACAGAATTTTATTTACGTAGTTGCTGTAGTTATTGAGTAAAACATTTGTGAAAATGTTTTTTTTTTTTATTACCTTAAAATATTCTCCCTATTAAAAGTTGATGGGTAATAGGTCAAAAAAAAAAAAAAAAATTAAGGTAGCTCTATATTCCATACCTTCAAAGAAAACGATTTGTAATCAAAGAAAGATGAATAAGAATTTAATAAGATAGGAAAATTTCGAAAACTTGATAATTGATTTCGATTTTGGGTTTTGTATAATTATTTTAATTTTCTTTATTCTAAATTGTAAAGGGTTAACATCGTTTTATTGTTAATAACATCTTTTGTGTTAGATTTGAATAATAT